>PVIC010013639.1:0-37786 GCA_004025085.1 Thryonomys swinderianus
GAGGGAGGGAGGGAGGGAGGGAGGAAGGAAAGGAGGGAAAGAAGGAAGGGAAGGAAGGAATGACGAGGTACTGATTGGCTCCATGTCTGTGATTCCTGCAAAATACACTTTCAATAAAGACGCTCCACAAAGAAGCTAGTGAAAATCTTCATGGTAAGGGACTATAAACCTGCAAGCCAGTTCAAAGGTTTCAATTTCCTTTTTTTAGATGCAGAAAATGTCAAGGTCCAAATTCATGAGATTACTTAGTGAGACTCCAAAGGTAGATTAGCCAATTCTGCATCTTGGACATCACTTCCAAATCCACGGGAATAACATTCCTGTTGTATTGAATACATTTTTGCCTAGAAGTAATGCAATTTTTATTTGAGTGGTGGACAATTTATACAAAACTCATAAAGATTAAAACTCAGCTCTCTTTTGCAGAGGGAAAAGAACTTGCCCAAGAACTAAGACCTAGTCCTGAAAGCTGTGCCTGGACCCAGGAGGAAAGCCCAGGCTCTGGACTACATACCAGATCAGTAAGCCAGCCTGTACCAGGGCCCTAGTGCCCCTAGAGACAGAAAGGTGCAAGACTGGGACTCCATATTGCATCCAAAATCAGTGCACACACCAGGGATGAAGAAAAGTCCTACCAACCGACGGCTCACCAGAAGTCTCAGGAGAGAAGAGGACAAAATAAAGCTGGAGACTGCAGATGGAGCAAGCAGGACACCGGGGCTCACCAGACTCAGCGCAGGGGAGAATGGAAGTTAGACGAGGACTTGCACACTGGGGGAAATGGGCAACTCTGCAGTTCTGGGACAGGTGGAAAGACTGTGCAGGAGTAAGCCTGCAGAACAAAGGGATTTATCACAGCAGCTGAGTCACGCTGGGATGGACACAGTCATGATAAATCAGATACCTAGAGGCAAGGTGGACAGCAGCCCAGGTACATTTTATTTCCATGAGGAAACTCTGCAGCCTACAAGTCTGGAAACAGAACTTTAATTACAGGAGCTGCCGAGAGGCTGAGTCACAGGTTAAATGATGCACTTGTTCACTGGAAGGGAATCACAGCAGAAACACTCCCTTCATTCCTGAAGCCCTTACTGAGCATGTGCAAAGAGCTGGCATCTAAAGATGAGTTGGTGGTGAATGTGAACACATCAATCTCCACAAAAATTAAACACCGAACATTGAATGCCCCACTTGTAAGCTCCTTAATTACTTTATATTTAAAGGGGAATCGCAGCTTAAGAGTCATGCATCATGTTGACAATAGTCTTTTCAAGTTTTATTTGTCTTTGGGGGATATACCATATATTTTATCTCCATGATTGTTTTTAAGATACATTCTTTTTTGTGTGTGCAAAATTCATTTACACATATTTCCTATTTCCTTGGGAAACCTTATAATGTATTTGTCGTGCACTGTGTTAAGGATGTGCAACAGATTTTAGGATCTGTTTTTTTATAACTTACTGCTTTTAGAAAGTATAAAATTCCTAAGGTTTGTATTTTATTTAACACTTTGTGCCAACTGTCACATAGCTGATGTGTGACAGAAATGCAGCCGTAGGGAACATTTCATACTTTCTCACTGTTTACATGAAGAGTACTCCACAAGGCAGTGTTCCATTTAACTGTGTGATACACAGCCCTTTTATAAAAATAACCTCTCATTTCCCCCTAGTCAGCTTTAGACCCCACGTGCTTCTTATGTGTTTGAGGGTGAAAATGATGTGTACATTTTGCGATGTTAATTTTATTTGTCACTCCCTGGCCGTGCAGTTCCCAGATCGGACATTATTTCTGGATGTGTGTGTGTTAGGTTGTTTCCAGATGAGACTAGTATGTGAACTGGTGGACTAAGTAGAGCAGATGGACTTACCCAAGGTACACGGGCCTAGGGTAATTCATAGAGGTCCTGAAGAGACACAAGGCAAAGGACAGAAGAGCTCCTCAAACCGCTTGCTGCCTGATGGCTTCAGCTGGGACAGATCACCTCATATTCCTTTGATTCCAGACAGGGAATGATACCACCAGCTTCCCTGGTTCTCAGGCCTGTGAACTGGACTCAATTACACCACTAGCTTTGCTTGGTCCTCTGGCTTTTGAACATCTCATCCTTCCTCTGTAATAGAGTGAGCCAGTGTGTGTGTGTGTGTGTGTGTGTGTGTGTGTGTGTGTGTGTGTGTGTGCACATATGCAGACATGTATTGCTTCACAATGGTTATGTTCTAAGAAATGCACTGTTAGGTGGTCTCACCATTGTGTGAACACCACAGAGTGCACTTACACAATCTAAAATGGCTATTACATCACTGGGGGATATAATCTTATGGGGCAACTGTGATATGTGTAGTATATGTGGTTCTTCATCAACATGTGCTGTTATATATATGACTATATATGCATGTGGTTTGTTCTATTGGCTCTGTTTCTCTGGAGAGCCATGAATAAAACAGTGTTTCTGGAGTTACTTCTATTCAATGCCAAACACATCAGATCTTCAGTGTGGGAAATTTGTTTAAATCACATTTTCTTAAATGTGAACTCGTCAAAAACTATGAGTAATTTCTTTTGGATGAGAGCAGTTCTCTAGTTATAAAATTGAAATAACATTTTAAATAAATAAAATCAAAGTGGTGAAAAGCCATAAAATTGTATTAAGCATGGTGGCACACCCCTATAACCCCAGCACTCTAGAAGGCTGAGGCAGAAGGATCATAAATTTGAGTGATTTGGTGACTTAGTAAGAGCCTCAAAATAGAAAAGACCTGAGGATGCAGCTCATCATGAAGGCCCTGTGCCTCATCCCAGTAACACACACACACACACACACCCATAAAATTTCAAACTAATGAATACAATTGTTATGTAAGTGGTTCCATGACCACAGGACTGTAAGTAGGCCTGCTGAGGCCTCTGTGGCCTGGATCTGGTCTAGGGCATGACCCCGTGTCCCATGAAACGTATGATTATAGCCACAGTTATCTCTACTCTCAGTGTTTCTATCTCATTTCACAGCTGTCCTTATGGGGTTATTTTGGCACAGTCTTATGACTGTGTTACAGTCTCTGCTGCTTTGTCATGCCCGAGTCTCTTGACCACAAACATGCTCACAGAATGCTTACCATCATCTACCTAAGCAGCCTCACAATGCACTATCTCTTCCATCCCTTAGTCTCTCAGAAGCCATACTGCTAAAATAGTTCTTAAAATCAATTTTGGAATCATGTCCCATATTGTGCTAGATTCCAAAAATCCTTATACAATTACTCTTGAAGTTTTCTAAAATTGTTGACCAAGCATGAGATACACAGTTTACCTAAATAGCCATGCAGAGAAAGTCTTATTCCAGTGAAGCTGGTAAACTACTGAAAAGATTGCTATAAAATGGATGTTGCTACTAATGGATGAAATTCATATGGTAAAATCTTAGCCCTCAACATGATGCATGCACCTGAAAATTGAGGGTATGCGATTACACCATGAGGCTACAGTACCCATGGGTTAAGTTTAGAGTCCCTGCAAATAACAGACAGCCCTGAGAGCCCCTTCACCTACTACTCTGAGGACTTCCTGAGGACTTCCATCTATGAACCAGGAAGCAACCCTCATCAGAAATGGAATCCACAGCACCTTTACTTTGGACTTCTCTGGAATCATGAGAAACAAAGCTTTTCCCCTGTGGTTTATAAAACACTCAGTTGAAAGGTATTTTATGATAGCATCCTGACTAATACACAAACTAAAGGGAAAAACAAAGTTTTCCACTGAAGTCAGAGCAGCCAAACCATCCTGTGCAATAGACAACGCTAGTCTCTCAGGTTGAACAGGAGGCCAGAAGGAATATCAGAAGTGTTCTTTGCTCCAAGAATTTACTTCATTCATTTTCAACATTGAGTTTCAAAGTATAATATATGAATGTTACTTATGCAAAATCTCATGCTTAGATCCAGTCATGTTGTGACTGGAGTCTCATCCTTGAACACATATATAAAGGAAACGAGCTAAAACAACATGTAATGCAAATGTGTGAATCAGTATTGCACTGCAAACCAGTCATGTTTCCTTATCTGTCTCATAATTAACTCATGCCAAAAATTTTTTTCCTAAAGTCTTTGTGCAAGTAAGATTAATTTGGTTGAAATGTACAATTATATATGTATTTACCTTAAAATTTAATATTATTAAAATTCACGGAAAATATTTTGTGCCCCAAAATTAGATCATCATTGGGCTGAGGATCAGAAGACATATATGGTAGATTTAAGTTGCCACATGCAAAAAAGCAAAAAGAATACTTGTGATAAAATAGAGGCTAAATAGGAAAATGGGTCTATTGCCCTTAATCAAACTAAACTAACAGCCAGAATATTTGGTCTGCATAGTCTCAACAAATATTCAATCACAAGAGTCCAATGATTAGAGTAACAAAAAGTAGAAATAATAATCATTAAAGAAAATTAAAATCAAAATAGCTGATCCTATCAATTTTTGCCCAGGTTTTCCCCTCCGAGCTCTGGCCTATTACAAAGACAGATTTTTCTTATGTTAATTTCCTCTGCTCTTGTAGAGCTTCTGGGTTCTGTTCAGCTCACTCCCATCCAACCTCATCTTCCTCCAGCAATTCTGTGTTAAAATGAGGGCTCCAGGCTTTCTAGTGGTCCCTGTGAGACAGGGAGAAACCACTTTCCATGCCTGTACTCTCCCTTATCACAATTCCCAGGCAATCTCCAAGCTCTGCCGTCATCCCCAGGGGTTATGGTTTGGGTCTAGATGGCCCCTAACGCCTCATGTCATCACAGGTGGGGCTTTTTCAGAGGTGGCTGAAACCAGAGTGTGTGATGCTGGGATTAGGGTGTGTGGTTATTGAAATCAGTCCACTGACTGGTTTGGCACCGCCCTAATCCCAGAAACCTAGATACAATGTAAGGGACAGACAGAGGCTTGTCCCTTGCTTGTTTGGCTGCCTTCAGCCAACATGAAGCGTTTCTCCTCTGTGAGCCTCTCTGCACTGTCAGCCTGCCTTGGAGCCAGTCAGCTATGGCCTGGAGCCTCTACAAACTGTGAGCTAAATAAACCTTTTCTCCCTTCACTTGTGGATGTTGGATACTTTGTCTCAGCAACAGAAAAAGGTAATAGCCTAGACCATCCCTCTTCACCTGTACTGTACCAGCCTAGCCCAAGCTATCAACATCTTCCGTCTGCACCGCTAAAACTAACACCTAATTACATCTACCCTTGTCCCTCCTCAGTTTATTCTGTACCCAAGCATCCAGCACGATCATCTGAATATGCAAATTTATCATATCCCCTCACCTGACCCTTTGACTTGCTCCCCATTTACCCAAAATTATAACCACCAGCACCACCTGCCAGCAGCATTTCATGTTCTCACGGCTCTCCTGGGGCAGCTCTCTCAGGCCATGCTCTGAGCCCTTGCTTCACACATCCTTGGTCCTCGGCCTGAGGTGCCTCTTCCTTCCTGTCCATCTGACTGACTCCATCAATGTCACTTCCTCCCAGAACATCTGTATTTCCAGATCACTCCCTTTGCTCCACCTCGAGGTGGTACAGTCTTGAGGTGTGCACCCCTCCAGAGATATACACACCCTCATCCCTAGAACCTGGGGGGATGTGCTACCTAACATGAGCAGGAGTGCAGATACACCTGAGTTAAGTGTCCATAGGTGGAACATTACTGTCCTGTAACTAAGTGGATCAAATGTAATCAAATGAACCCTCACAAGCAAAGATCTTTCTTCCCCTGTAATCAAGAGAGTCAAAAAGGCAGAAGATGGATCAGTGAGAAGTAAAACTATTGGTTTTGCAGTGATAAGGGAGGATCACAACCCAGGGATGTGGGTGGTCTCTGGGTAGGAAAAACTGTCTTGTCTGGGGCACGATGTGTTTATTCAATTCCAAGGTTTTTGTTTTTGTTTTTGTTTTTTAAAGGGAGGAAAATAAAACAAGGAAACGCTGATCTTCACTTGCAAAATTTCTCAAATTTGCTTCCTTGGGCTATCACAGTACTTGAGTGTGCTTTGTTAGCGAGGCATTGGGAAGCAAGGGATGAGCAGCTTCTACATTGGAGTTTCCTACTATGAATTCATTCTAACCCCCCTTCCAGGGTGTCAGCACTTGCGCTTTGTGCTCTGAGAGGTGCCGTTAGCCCTCAGGTACTGAGGTACTGAGAGAGGAAAGAAGAGGAGGTCATATCCTCAGCATCCTTGCCAAGAACCCAAAATCTTAGTCTGTGGGTGAAAGTCCTCACCATCCAGACATAACACTGTCTGTCAGCGAGTTCCATTCCACAGTGACTGACACAGACATAGAAACCAAAGCCCAGCCTTCCCCGGAAATCTTGGATCACCAAAGGCAGGTGCAGATCTCTCTCTACTTTTGCGCTGAGATGCCAAACTGTATTACAGAATGTTGACTAGAGAAAGGCACCAATCTGAAATTCATTGCTATTACAAATAGTACTTAAATATTTTCCAAATGGTTTCTGACATCAGTTGTGTATACTTTTCAAAGCTTTAAATGTTTCCAAGATCTTCTGCAATGTGCAGCGATTAATATGGGTTTTTAAGTTTAGTGTGACTGCTGATATCACATTTTCACCTGATTTCCAGTCTTTTGTGGTACCCTCGATTGGTAAGTAATTTGATTTTATCTTTTACTGAGAGACTTTGAATTTATCAAAATATTGAACTAATTCATCAATTATAATAAAAGACTTCAAAAGAACCCAAGTTAAACTTTAAAATTCTTTGTGTTTCGACTTCAGGTTAATAAGCCTACTGGAGAATTTGCTAAAGAAGAACTAATGAGTATGTTAGTCACATGTAAAACTCATCTGCTGTCCACATGTGCACATCCATATAGATGGCATGTGCATGCATTTCATCCGACGTCCATTTATTATGTAGGAAGATATGTTTCAGGCTATTCATTTCCACCAATCCATTCCCTGACTATCAGAGGTCACCATAACAAAAACAAGGTAAATTCCCTAGGGAATGATCTGTGCTTGGCAAAATTCAGAGAAACTCTTTAGTACTTGGCTCCAACTTTGTCTATGTGGGTTCGAGTTGAAACATAAAGTCAATGTCCATCAAGTATCTCAAAATCAACAATTCAGGAACACTTCAATCACATGAATCAGCTTTACATTTTCAAAGTATCTAAGTATTTGACTGTATGAAACTTTTTAAAGGATAGTGTGTGTCAATAGTTTAACAGATTTTAGAATAATTACAGTGTAGATTTAAGAAGTGGTTCCAGCACCTGCCTCGCAAGCGCAAGGTCCTGAGTTTGATCCGCGGTAACCACATACAGTGCTGGGCGTGGAGACTCACGCCCACCAGCCATCAATACCACACACCACAGTGCCTGGCGTGGTGGCTCACGCCTGTCATCCCAGCACTCGGGAGGCAGAGGCAGGAGGATTGCTGAGCTCGAAGCTTGCCTGGGCTACATAGTGAGCTCAGGGCCAGCCTGGACTACGAAGCGAGACCCTGTCTCAAAAAAAAAAAAAAGTTAAGTAAGATTTTGACCCCCAGGAAGGAACCTGAGTCCAGAAGAATATGGCCATGAGTCAAAGGGAAGACATGGCAGCTCTGAGGCAGCTGGCAGCCTGGGGTTGGAAGTGCGAGCACCTGGCAACACTTGTCACTAAAATGGCAAGTTGGGGTCACAGTTGGGGTCACAGCATACGGAGCTCAAATGCCAGGCCAGGGAAAGAGACATTTCTCTCCAGGAATAGCCCCAAGGGATTTGAACAAAGTACTTTAGAGGGGTCTAGTGGTAACCAGATGACAGTGTAAAAGCTGGAGAAAGAAGAGTACATTAACTCATGAACATCAGTGGGCTTCAGCCCAGAAGGTGGCAGTCGTCAGAGGAACAGGCTGAACTCAGTGGTAATTCCTACCATTTGGGAAGAGATGATTCAAAATTTTCTACCTGGAAGGGGAAGAGAGGAGTGTAGTCAAGGGAGATAGAAAAGATAAGAGAAAATCTAATTTTGCAAACAGTTTTAGTATCCAATATTTCCTAAAAAAAAAATTTTTGCCTAGTATGAGCCTCTTAAACCTCACCCACTGGTAAGAAATAATACAAGAGGAAGAGTGGACGTACTCCAGAAAGATGGGAGGACATAAGCAAAGCCACACATATAAAACTCTGAGAAAAAAGGGGGGCAGGAATTTAGCTCAGTGGTTCCACTGTCTGCCTGGGCAAGTATAAAGTCACAAGTTTGATCCCCGGTACCATATACCACAAAGCCAGGCTCTTGCCAGTCATCCCAGTACTTGGGAAGCTGAGCCAGGAGGATTTCTGTGAGTTCAAAGATAGCGTGGGCTACACAGTGAGTTCAGGGCCAGCCTGAGCTACAAAGTGAGACCCTGTCTCAAAGAAGAAGGAGGAGAAGAAGGAAGAAAGAAGAAGAAACTCTGAGAACATCACAAAGTCAGGGAAGAGGATGCTGAACATGAAGTAGGGCTTCAGCAGCAGGAATGGTGGACAACAAAGATGAGAAATGGTAGGAGGAGTTCAATCATATCAGACATGGGGTTAAAACAGGAAAACAGGGAAATCCAAAAATCTGTCAGGGAGAGATTTACCATATCGAGCATTATGGTGTCACTCTGGGAGAGCAAGGACAGCCTACAGACAAAACAACTGAAGGTGGAACATCACTTACATTAGAAGAAAAGAAACAGTCCTTGAGTAGGTCAAAGAAGTAGCAAATGACTAAACAGAACTAACAGCAACGGTAGCAAAGGACAGCTTGCAGATGCATTCATTAGTATGCTGCTTGCTATTACACTGACGATAAACGATACTTTTGTCTGTTATTAAAGTTATCAATTCCATACAGAAAGAAAATAAAAGAGCATGTATAAAGCGGGTGAGGAGGTGTGGGTGGGTAGGGATATGGGTAAAAATGAGAATTAACTTGTTTCATATACTGGTACAAATTCCCCAACGTTATATGTGATTTTAAGATGTATATAAATTGTACCAATAAAGAATTCAATTAAAAAGAAAAGTTATCAATTCCAACAAAGAGAATTCTTTGTATTTTCACCTGGACATCTGGAGGAATGCACCTGTTTTGCATATACATGTTTCACTTAATTCAAAGCCTGGCGCTTTGAACCTTCCTAATCCAGTACAGCACAGTCAGTGGCAGTGCTCTTTAGAGAACAGATTAAGAAAATTCTAATGTTCCAGGTGATGAGCAGAGTTCTGATCGTAGGATCCTATTTAGAAAAGTTTAAGAGTTTAAGGGTCCTTTATTAACCAAAACCCTTACCTTTAGAAACTAAAAATGGCCTTTTTTTTTTTTTTTTTTTTTTTTTTTGAGATAGGGTCTCTCTTTGTAGTTCAGGCTGGCCCTGAGCTCACTATGTAGTCCAGGCAAGCCTGGAACTCAGCAATCCTCCTGCCTCTGCCTCCCGAGTGCTGGGATGACAGGCATGAGCCACCACACCTGGCACTGTGGTATGTGGTATTGATTGCTGGTGGGCATGAGTCACCACGCCCATTATTGATGTATGGTTATGGGTATTGAACTCAGGACCTTGTGCTTGCGAGGCAGGCGCCAGAACCACTGAGCTAAATCTCTGACCCAAAAGTGACCTTTTCTTAACAGAGCTGTTGAAACAGTACAAGACTAACTGCTTGTCACCTGGATTCACCCTCAGGACTTGTATGGGTCCCCGGCACAGTACATGAGCTCTCTTCTTGCAGATCACATTAGTGTAGCAAGGGAATGACATCACCTTAAGCAGTGCTCTCTGAGCAGCTGACACCACACTTCACAGAAGCCCGAGGATCCAGCGACTTGGCTCAGTTCCTCAGCATGGCCACTGAACATGACCTGTCTTTCTGGAGCTCTATAAAATGACAAATGTCCAAAACCTTGTGGTCGTCAATTATTAAATGGAGCAACGAATGTAACCAAAGGCAAATAACCTCATGGGCTTGCTGACCACCCTTTTGTGAAAGAAGCCCATAGCTCAGGTCAGTAACACCAGGCCTGCAAGGCTGAGAGGAGGGAGCCAGAGGGGAGAAAAGTCACAGCTTGGGCTGTAGATTAACCCTGAATTCCAGATAGGAGCCGCTCATTCATGGCTTCCCACCCTGGCCCCGAGGTTTCTATCTCCTGTCTCTCTGCCCGCCTGCAGCTCCCCAGGGAGGTTGTGTCCTTCTTTCATTTCTTGTGTCAGGTTTCAGGCTGACACGTGGTAATTGATTCCGTGGCTGGTTAGACGGGTGTTAAGTGGAAGGGATGAAGTTTCAGTGAAAACAAATAGCACTTCATGGGCCTGACCTTTCCTCTCAGAGCTTCTGTTGTGGTTGAGGCTGGTTTGCAGTTCAAACCCATGTGAGCCGCCTGTGCCATCTCCGTCTGCAGTTCCCCAATTCACCTTCACCAGCTCCCATCGTGCGATGACAGCCAGATTGTCTCAGTGTCACTTCTGGCTGGATGACAGCCTGGCGGCAGGTGAAGGCTCTGAGTCACACCCAAGAACTGGTGCCCAGGAGACAGAGCTGGTGGAGTATGGCCTGAGCCCTCTAGGACAGCACACCTTCGTGAGGTAGATGTACATTCAAGAATAATAAGAATTGGAATGATATTCAAATGACTTGGTCCAACTGCCGTGTCCCTCCTGGGGCACAGTGTTAGTACTCTGCTCCACTCACCAAAGAAAGCCGTGTGAAGTTCAAAGTTCCTTCAATAAATTTTTTGATTATGGTCACTGTTATTCTTTGCATTTCCTACACCTTCCCAGGGGCTAGGAGGCATGTCAGATAACAGAGCACAGCTGTCTGTCCTCAGCTGATGCTGCCCATGGTGGAAGGGAGCCATCCTACCCAAGGCACAACCTTTCCTGGAACAGCTGGCACCCACGACTACCTCACAGGTCAGGAGTGTGGCTGTCCAACACCCCGGCCCTAACTCAGCACAACTCTGAATGTCACGCCAGCTTTCCACAGGATAATGAGAGCACCAGCACCCCACCACCCCCTCCCACTCCTGCTTCCTTCTTTCCTGATTACAGGCATACCCCCTAACAAATATCTCAAAGGCTACCCCCCAGATCTGTCCTCCTAGGAACAAGAGATAGAATATTGGAAACAGCCAGCAATGAAGACCCCATTATGTTGATTCCACCTCAGAGCATCAGTCAAATTGTTAATACTGTCACAAGCATGAACTGTCAGTGGTCTGTTGGGGCAGGAAATACATAAGCCCCACGCTATGCATTAGCTGTTGGAAAAATACATATAGAAAAGAGTAATGATAAAGCTGGTAAAATCACATGGCTCTTACCGAGGACCACCAATGGTCATTTGTGCGGCCATCCCTGTGACTTAAACACTGTGACTTAAATACTATACATGACATCCAAGGTCCTACAGGCCAGCATGGAGAGCAACTCTGTCACTTGTTTTCCAAAACCAGAGAAAACTAAAGATGGGGCCCAGGACTTACAAAAATAGCAGAGGGTTGGTTTGTCTCGCTGACAAAAATCAATTAAGAGAGAGAGAGAAAGAAAAAGAGAGAGAGAGGAGAGAAGAAGAGAGAGAGATGATAGATATACAGATATATATAAATTAGAACAACTTCCACTGTGTTGTGATTTAAATGTCTCTCCAAAAGTTCTTGTGTTGGAAATTTAATACGTAAAGCACCAGTGTTGAGAGGTGGGACCTAATTTGAGGTACTTAGGTCTTGAGGGTTCTGCATTTATGAATGGATTAATGTCAATAATGCAGGAGTAGGTGGGTGTGGGTATATTATAAAAGCAATTTCAGCCAGCTTTTGTGTTCTCACACCTGAGCTTTCTGCAGAAGATGCTTTTCTGTCTTAGATTATGCAACATAAAGACCCTTACCAGATGTAAACATCTCAACGTTGGACCACCCAGCATCCTGAACAGTGAGAAACAATTTCTGTTCTCTATAAATTACATGATCTTGGGTATTTTGTTATAGCAGCACAAAACAGACAAAGACATACCAGGAAAGAATGATACTATAACATATGGAGTAGGTTCACCTGGTTTAATACACTCCAGATCCATAACAAAACACCACACACTATCTACTTTCTTGGGTAATGGTACTTATCATCTCACAATCTTGGCAGATAGAAGTCTAAGATCAAGGGTATTAACCAGGTCTCTCCAACAAAATCATTTAAAAGAGAGAGAGGGAGAGAGAGAGAGGGGAGAGAGATGATAGATATACAGATACATAAAAAGAACTAGCTCACATGATTATGTATGCTGGCAAGCTGATAGAATTCATTCCAAGGCTAAAAGTCTGAGGACAGGTGGGAGTAGAAGTAGCAAGAGGTGGTATGTGCCGTGGAGTCCAAAGACCTGAGATCTCAGAGGTCCAAAATCAAAGGGCAAAAGAAGATAGATGGCCCAGCTCAAGAAATGAAAGGGAATTCATGCTTCCTATTCTGACCCTTCATGGAGTGGATGATGCCTGACCACAATGATAAAGCCAGGTTTCTGTACTCAGTCTATTGATTAAAATGCTAATTTTAGGCTAGGTACTTAGCTCACTGGTTTTGGCACCTGCCTCACAAGCACAAGGTCCAAAGTTTAATTCCTGATACCACACACGCACACAGAAAAAAAGCTAATCTCTTCCAGAAACATCTTCATGCACACTAAGAAATGTTTTATTAATTATCTGAGCATCCTTTGTTCAAGTTAAGTAGACATAAAAGTAAGCATTATACCAGATAGTGGACGGACTGGTTTCTTCTGAAGTTTTTATACTTGGCTTGGAGATAGCCATCTTGTCCCTGTGTCTGCCTCATGGTCAGTCTTCCATATATCTGTGTTCTAATATCTTCTATCTTCGGAGACACTGGCCATATTTGATTAGAGTCCACCCTAATGACCTCCTTTTACATCATCTCTTTCAAGACTCCATTTCTAAATACCATCAAATGTAGAGGTAATGAAAGCCCAGGTATCAGCACAGAAATCTGGGGAGGAAGAACACAAAACTCCAAACAGGATCAAAGGAGGTGGTGTTAGCATGCTGTTAAGGTGGCTCTTGAAAGCTTAAAGCAAGGGATGGCCACACAAATGTGAAAACTACCCAGCAAAGGAAGTCAAAAAGCTCAAGGAAGTGGCAGCTACAGTGGATCTACATTTAAAGCCAGAAAATTTATCAAAGGGTACTCCATGGGAAGGTTGGGGGGCCCCCACCAAAGTCAAGATATAAACATTCCCTGTCTCAATCAATCCTCTCAATCAAATGCAATCCTCTCTAGGTAAGGCTGATGGAAGGGCACACCTAACAAGGATGATACAATCCTAAAATATCAGACGTCAGGTAGTTACACTCAACTACCAAAAAAAACAGATACAAAACAACCATGAGCATCCTGAGAGTTATCCAGGAAAGAAAAAAGATAAATGTTAGTGAGCAGCATCTCTCAGGGAACAGGCAGAGAGCAACCATCAGAAGAATGAATATGGGGTGATCAGAAATGAGAATACCCCTGTACCAATAAAAAACTACAGTATTTATCCCAGTGGGCAGATCTGAAAAAGTTTTCAGGCCCAGAACGACTAACATTCCTGCCTGGAGACCTGACATGTCCTCATGACTCCCTATTCTATGCCATTTCCTCCCAGGTGATAAGTGGCATCTGATTCACAGTAGATCTGCTGAGTAAATGAACCCATTCCACAGTCTTGTCCCCTGTCCCCAAATACACACTGGGAACGGATATACTTGGTGGTTGTGAGCTATCAGTGAGAATGACCAAAGGAAAGCTTCTAAAAGTGCCTTCACCCATGCCAAGAGAGTAATTTTTTAAAAATCATATTCTGAGATGGGGTCACAGAGGTCAAGATTTTAAAGTTTTGAGTTACCCTTAGATGCAGAGCTAAGGCTACTATCACATCACTATTTAATTAATCAATATGGTCTCTGAAGAAACCAGATGGGTCCTGGGTGGGAAAGAGTCCTACAAACTTAAATAAGCAGCAGCCCCCAGCTGACATTGAAGATTTCTTGCCAGATGTTGTATTTCCACTAACGCACAGGCTCAGGTACAGCCTTTGATCTGGAGACTATGTTCTTTTCATTTATGAAAAAGGAAGATCTGAAACTATTCACATTTGTTCAGAACAGACAATAGTATTCACTTACTGTGTAGACTCAGGGCTATGTTAATGCTCCCCTCTCTGTCTTAACATAGTCCGGGGAGACCTGGACCAGCTGGACTCTGGCAGAGCCTCTCACTGGCGATGACACCATGGAAGCCAGACCCAATGAGCAAGAAGTGGGAGATACGTGGGTGGGGACTTCATAAGTGATGATCAAGCAATGAGTGGGAAATAACTTCCACCAGGATTCAGGAGCTGCCATAACAGGCACATTTTTAAAGGTGCAGGATCTGGGACGTGATGTGACAGCTCAGTGAAAGAAAATAACAAATTATTTCATCTCGTTTCTCCCTTAAAAAGAAGCTGCATACAATGTAGCTTTCCAAAAATATTAATTCTACAGTTGGGACTATTACGTATAGCAAGGAACACACAAGTGGCCAGTTTTTAATGGAAACCAAACAGAAAAAAATTCTGCAAAAGGTCCAGTAAGGATAATGGCATTAGAGCCTAACCATGTGGACCTGAAGCCCCCATGAAGTTAGAGGCATTGGCAATGGAAAAAGACACTGTGTGGAGCTTTTGGAGATCCACATTTGGCAAATCACAACACAGACATTTAAAAGATCTGGGGAATACCATGTCAAGAACAGCTCCTTGCATTACTGAGCCCAGAGGAGATGGTGTACCTGACCACAGAACACACAGTAACCAGTCATTCGTGGTTAGCCAGCTTCCATCACACCCACAAAGCCACAGGTTGGGTAGATACAGCAGATCCATTGTAAGAGGGAGGTGGTACATCTTAGTTTGCTTTACAGCTACACATATAACAAAGTACTCAAGACTGCATAATTTAAACGCAAATTATATCTCTAGTGTGAAGACTGGAAAGTTCCAAGATCATTACAATTCAAAAGTTGCTTGTTTGGTGAGTGTCACCACCTTGAACATTGCATCCTCCGGAGCCCAGAAACGCTGTGGCCTCACGGGGCAGAAAGCAAACAGGTAAAAGGGCAAGCAGCCCAATGGTGCACAAAACCTCTTTTATGTAGTCCCTCATCCCATTCACAGTGGGAATAAACCCTCTGACCTAAACACCTCCAAACGGTCCCATCTCCTAAAGCCTCTTAAGCCTCTCAGGGCTTTTGGAGGGAACACATTTGAACAGTAGCATTATACATTCAGATCAAGGGCATAAGCAAACTACATAAGCATGCAGCCCAGAACCCACATTATTGACCTAGGTTGCATGACTGCCTCTCTTTAGTCCCTATTTGTGTCCACATGGGAGATGCTTTATGAACCTGATATAAAAAGAAAAAGCCCAAGCTTGGTTTGCCATGACTTTGGGAGAACAAAGCAGAGCAGCTAATGGCTGCAGTACACCTCCTCGCTCAGGAGGTTCACAGACAACAGAGCTTTGGATGGTACACACTTTATGATGAAGGGAAATTGGAAACTGCTAGTGTGTAAATACTGTTAGCCTCTTACATTTGGACTGGACTTGAGTATACAACATCCTTGGGTCATCAGTATCTTCAAATCTAGCTGAATATTTAAATCACCTGAGAACCTTTTAAAGAACTCACTTCATTAAAAGCCCCACACCAAAATTACTGAAATAGATACTCCAGATATGGATCCTAGAAATCTAAATATCTTAAATAAGACCCTTAAGTGATTCTGATATTGCTAGACCTTGAACTATACTTAAGAAACATTTGTCTAAGTGACTGGCAATGGCATAATGAAAAACAAAATGCTGATAATAAATCAAATGTATAACACTATGGCTCCTTACTTCTCACTTCTCACTTTTGGCCTCTCAAAATGATCCTGCAAGATATGTATTCCTATGGTCAACTTGTTTGAGAAAATGGAAGTTAAGTGATTTACTCGCATTCAGAGGCAAGGATTTAACTTAGTCTCACTCTATAGAGACCTTCTGCTTAACTATGATGTCATAGTTTAAAAAGCAATCAACAAGAAAGAATGGGCTGGAAGATTGGCGATCCAAAATGCCTACATAGCTTGTTGGGCCAGTTTCTGTTTTTTCCTCAAATGCAGACATTGTTTTCCCAGTTTGACTCCACTTACAATAACATATGAGCACCACCTAGTGGCTAAATAGCATGGTTTCAATAATAACTGCTCTTTTAAACGGGATCAGTCTACTTCAAGTGGAAAAATTGTGATCACGGTTCCTAACTGAGCAGGATGAATTCTTTAACTTTTGGAGACTTTTTAAAATATGATGGGAAGGGCTGGAGATTTAGCTCTATGGTTCCGGAACCTGCCTGTCAAACGTAAGGTCTCTGGTTCCATCCCAGTAACCACATACAATACTGTGTGTGTGGTGACCCACGCCCACCAGCAATCAGCACCACAAACCACAGTGCCAGGCATGGTGACTCACACCTGTAATCCCAGCACTCGGGAGGCAGAGGCAGGAGGATTGCTGAGTTCCAGGCTTGCCTGGGCTACATAGTGAGCTCAGGGCCAGCCTGAACTACAAAGCGAGACCCTGTCTCAAAAAAAAAAAAATTTATATTTATTTATATATATATATGTGTGTGTGTGTGTGTGTGTGTGTATACTTACATATATATGTGTATATATACGTACATATATGTGTGTGTATATATATATACACACACATATATATGTGTGTATATATATATATATGGTGGGAAAAAAGAGAATTGTCATATACTGGTACAAATTCTCAGTGTTGAGTATAGTCATGATATGTATATAAAAATATAACACAAAAAATTTTTTTAAAATATGATGCTATTATAAAAATATAAAAGATCAAAATAAGCAAAGTCAATAATAATAGCAATAACAGTATTTGATGAAAAAATAATGATAAAACAAGAGAAAGCCATATGTAAATCATT
Source organism: Thryonomys swinderianus (assembly GCA_004025085.1). Classification (NCBI taxonomy): domain Eukaryota; kingdom Metazoa; phylum Chordata; class Mammalia; order Rodentia; family Thryonomyidae; genus Thryonomys; species Thryonomys swinderianus. Next base: position 17,054 of record PVIC010013639.1, read on the forward strand.
TCTAAGTTTATATTCTTATGATGAATGTATTACAGTCAAACATTCAAAGCTTCTCAAGACTAACTGCAGTTTTTCAGTTTCCTAAGTTCGGTTTCCTCTTCTCATCCTGGCTATTACAACACTAACTGCCCCACCACTACCCAGGAGGCTGCATGGCCACTTCACAAGAAGGAAGCTGTCAGAGGTTTAGAGTCTCCTCCTCCTCCTCTGCAGCGTGGGCAGGACTGGTTTTCTCTCTAGCTTTACTGGACCCTAGTACTGAAAAACAAGCAAGGCAGCCTGACCAGGAGCAGTGTCAGGACGAGTGCACACAGAGGGAACAGTCCCATGATGCAGAATCCCGCAAGGAGAGAAGGCAGCAGTCGCCATGAGCAGGAGAAGAGCCAAAGGCCCAGGGAACCCTGCACCAGTGGAAGAAGGGGTGGCCCCTTCAGCAGAATCTGGCCCCACAACCACAGAGGGCCTGTCCACACTCCCACCCGAAATGTTCCTCAGCCTTTGGCTAAGATCACATGCAGACTCTCATCCGAATCAACATTATCACATAAGTCCTAAAACTCCACTCGGCCTACACACGAGAAGGAACAGCTCTTCAGGGAGATTCTTACATGAATGAACTGAAAACATGATTCTAAGTAAAGGAAGCTGCACACAAAAGACTACATATTGCTTGATTCCATTTGTATGAAATATCCACAACAGATAAATCCATCAAGATGGAGAGCAGGGGCCGGAGGGTTAGCTCAGTGGTTCTGGCACCTGTCTCACAAGCGCAAGGTTCTGAGTTCAATCCCCGGTAACCACATACAATGCTGGGCATGATGACTCACGCCCACCAACAATCAATACCAATACCACATACCACAGTGCTGGGTGTGGTGGCTCACGCCTGTAATCCCAGCACTTGGGAGGCAGAGACAGGAGGATTGCTGAGTTCAAAGCTTGCCTAGGCTACATAGTGAGCTCAAAGCCAGCCTGAACTACAAAGCGAGACCCTGTCTCAAAAAAATAATAATAATAATAGAGAGCAGATTGTGGTGCCAGGGGCTGGGGGCAGAAGGGAACAAAGATAAATTCATTTTACTTTGCAGTGACGAAAATGTTTCAAATGAGATACACTGTTAGACACCGGTGTATGTGTGGCAAATACCACTGAAGTGTTCATTCTGAAATGCCAAATTTTATGTTATTCAAACTTCACCTCAATATATTTTTTCTTCTATGAACAACACAGAAATATCACAAATTTTAAAATTTTCTCTCATCTTAGAATTCTAGACCTAAGTCTTCTAAAGTTTGAATGTTGCATTAGTTGAGTTGGGGCATCAACTGTGCCACATTAAGAAAGATCTCATATATCGCTTCTCGGCCTTTTGGCTAAGATCAGGTGCAGAAATATCTCATAAATGGTAACAAGTGTCCTCAGTGCTGCATTAGGCACTGAGTCTGAGCTGCTGAGAGCCAGCCCTGGCATTCAGTTAGAACCACTAGGCTACCCGGGAGGTCGGTGGCATTTCCAGAGAGCACCTCAGTGTGGGTGGGGACCATCCACCTATCTGGAGCCCAGACAGAATCAAAAGGTGGGGGAAGAACAGATCCAGAGACCCAGGCCCTCTCTTCCAGAGCCTGCTGCCCTCCCTCCTTGTCCTGTCCTATACATTAAGTCTATTGAACTTCAGGGCTCACACTAGCAGCCCCTCAAGGCTCTATAAAAATCACACCATCAGCGTGCCTGGTTCTCAGACCTTTGGACTGAGTCACTGTTCTTCCTGCCCCAGTTCTCCAGCGTGCAGTTGGCGTGCAGTGGGACCCTTTAACACCACAGGGGAGTGAGCCTCGTCTCTCAGTAAGGCCTTCTCCTAGCTCCCTCTCTGTCCTTCTCTAGGAAAACTGTAAGACAGAGAGCAGGAGGCATGAATTTCAGGCCACCTTCTGCTGTGAAAAGTTTTCCTCACAGAGTCTAACAGCGTGGAGGGAAAGAAAAGAACTGCTGCTTGGCCTGGTAGGGATGGAACAGAGACTCCTCATCTTTAGCAGAGAGGGTGTTTAAAGAAGCCACTGGTAAACAAGCAATTTCCTTGCCGGGTAAAGTCAAGGGGTGGGGTTCCCAACACAAATCTGAAGGCTTGGCCCCCTTCTCTGAAGGTCTGCAGCTTCGCAATCTTGAGGCACATGAAAACCAAGTCTGAGTAAGCAGGGCCCCTGCAGCCCTTTCTCTCAAGTATCAGAGGGAAATCAGCAATCGGCCAACGAGCCAGCTTTCTGAACACACGCCTGGCTAATGAAAACCACACACAGGAAAAGGAGAGATGTGTTCTACCTACCTGCAACAATGTGGAGGGGGAAGCAGATGGAAAATTGCCTCAGGAACTTCACCCAAATAGACTACATCTAAGGGGGAATTGAATTTCTAAAAAATAAAGTCTTTCTGTTTACAAACATACTGTTTTTGCCAAGGAGAAATCTTTATTTTAGGTGCTTTGGGAAAACTGCAGAGTCCTCGAGTTTGGGGCCAAAGACGCCCACATGTTGCAATTCTAAACCTTTGGCAGTGACAAAAACATGTTTGCAAGTGGAAAGTTTTCAGCGTGGGGCTTCTCTTGTTGTTTTGTTTGGGTGCCTATTTGTTTGCTTATTTAGTGCCAAAGGATTTCCTCTACATCTTCCCAGAACCAGGGAGCTGAGGTCGGCACTTCACCTGGGATACTGGCCCCGACCCATCTGTGCCTCTCCTTGGACATCCTGTACAATTTGAGGGGGAAGAAAAGTGGCTGAAGGAGCCACATCTTCCCTACCATCAAATCCTAACTGAAGTTTTATGTGGCTGTGCATTTCATGAGGCCGAAAGGATTCCGACATCTCAGTCCCCCCACGCTGCAGAAAAGTTAATTATATTAACACTGGCTGCTTGTCTGTTAAAACTAGGTATTCCGGGAGGACTTGCCTGTCAGAACGTGAAGGCAAAAACTGTGACGTTTCTTGCCAGCTCTTTATAGGTTAACAAAGCAAGGCCTAAGTCTTGAACAACAAGACTTTTGATTAACAGGATGGGAACTTTGGAATTCAAAGAGCTAAGCCTGGCCCCTGGGTCTCAAGTTTTGGCCATAACAGAACTGAAGGAGCTGGGATTTAGCTTAGCGGTTCCAGTGACGGCTCGCAAGCACAAGGTCCCAAGTTCAATCCCTGATACCATACACAAAAAAGAAAAAAGAACTGAGGAGGACTCAAGGCCTGCATCGCACACTGGAAAGGACAGGCTGAGAGGACTGGTGCGAGTGAGGGCAAGGCAGCCCCCGGGGGACAGCACAGCAGGTGCACAGCGCACAAACCCATCGGCACCAGCTTCAGACAGAAAGCTGAGCACGAACAGAACTGGACCTCAGTTCAGCCCTGAGGGGCCAGAGACCTCTAAGTGCGAGGACCGCCTCCAACACCAGGGCAGCGCAGCGCAGCCCGCCGGCTGACATCGGCTGAGCTCCGCCCCCTCCTCCCCAGGGTGGTGCCCATGCTGCTTCCGTGCCCGCTGTGTTTCATTACCAGCCCCATGCAGGAAAGTCCACACTGAGGGCAGCAGCTGTCCTTTCCTCCACCCACCCACACCATCCCAGCCGCCCCCTCCTAACTGGCTTCTCAGGACATCACATCTGTGTGTCTCCGGAGAGCTCTGTCCTCGGCTCCGCAGTCTCCATCTCCGTCTCCCCCTCCCTCTCCGTCTCTCCCTCTCGTCTCCACTGCGCCGCCCGGCTGTGCCCTCCACCCGACTCAGTGCTCTCGCAGTGAAGACGCCACCATCGATCGCCCCCACGTGAACCTTAGCAAATTTCTATCCTCATCTCTACTCTGACTCGTTTCTGTCTTCTGTCCATCTTCCCTTCTCTTTCCCTCCTCCCCTGTCTTCACAAACATGTCATCAACCCAGGTGTGTCCCACAGTCTACTTTTGTCTCAAATGCAAGAGTGATAGGTTCATCCCTTGGACCCTTCATAGAAGCTATTCTTCCTTCCCAGATTCTTTTCAGGCATCTAACATCTGTTTGCCTATCAGGTGTTCTAAATGTCCACTCCTATGGGAACGTCACCATGCTGCCACCAACAGGAGGCAAAGACACTGACTCCACCTGGCTAAAACAAGGAAACAGAGCCGACTCATGGAACCTCAAAGGTACAGTGACAGGCTGGTGTTATCACTGTCTCTGTTTTGTTGCTCCACTATCCCTGGTGTTGGTGTTATCTCCAGGTAGGTTACCCCAGTTCCAGACACTATCAAAAGGAAGAGGGAAGGGGCCGGAGATTAGCTCAGTGGTTCCGGCACCTGCCTAGCAAGTGCAAGGTCCCTGGTTCAATCCCCACATACAACAATGCTGGGCAAGGTGACTAACGCCCACCAGCCATCAATACCACATACCACAGTGCTGGGTGTGGTGGCTCACGCCTGTCATCCTAGCACTCAGGAGGCAGAGACAGGAGGATTGCTGAGTTCCAGGCTTTCCCGGGCTACATAGTGAGCTCAGGGCCAGCCTGGACTACAAAGCGAGACCCTGTCTCAAAAAAAAAAAAAAAAAAAAAAAAAAAAAAAAGGAAGCAGGGAGAACTTTCTTCTGCACCTTCAGCTAGCCACAGGAGACATTTCCAGAAGCATCCCCTTCTTCTCTGCCTCACAGGGGAACTCACCCTGGCCCCTCTTCTCGACATCATCTCTTCACACTGAAATTTCACTCCTTAGATTCCAACTTCAACAGTCAATCCCAAAATGAGCCTTTCCTAATCCTTCCAACTACATCTTCTTGCACTGAGTATTGGGATTTATACCCTTCTAATGACACCACAGAGCAGCCTTTCTCATTATTTTTTGACTATGCAGCTTCAGCTCTGAAAGCATTTTCATGGTAAATTGATGCGTCTTCCAGTGTACTCAGCCTCATGCTTGCCACATGGGGTATGCTGTAAACCTCTGTAAGTGAGGGGACAGACCCTGATCTCAGAGTCCACAGTGAAGCATTTCATTCTCAGCTTAGCCATCTGCCTCTGTTGTGCTGGGGCAAGTCCCAGGGGCTCTCAAAGACAAACTGAGCCCCTTAGATCAAATGCCAACAAGTCCCATTACAGTTCCATATTTGTTTCCTAGGGTTGTAACTGAACAAATTACCACAAACTGGGCAGGTAACAGAAATTCTTCCTCTCTCTATTCTGGAAGCCAGAGGTCAAGGTGCCAGCAGATCTGGTACCTTCTGAAGGCCTTGAAGGAGATCCTGCCACGTGCCTCTCTCCTAGCTTCTGGTGCTGGCAGCTGGCAACCTCTGGCATTCCTTGGCTTGTGGAAGCATCACATCTCTCCAACTCTGCCTCCACTGTTATCTTATCTTTGCCTAGGTATATTTCTGAGTCTCAAAACTCCTTTTCCTTTCTCTGTCTAAGGATCTTAGTCTTTGAACTTAGGGCTTATACTAAATCCAAGATGATTCTCATTCTGAATCCTTAAATTGGTAACAGCTGTCATGACCCTATTTTCAAAGGAAGTTACATTCTCAATTACCAGAGGCTTTGGGAGCAGAAAATTCTACTCACTACAAGACATAAAGGTGTACTAGTTTTTCAAGTCTGGCTAAATGTTATCTAGAAAGTATTATAAGATGAATGGACTGTTTCTTTCCTTTTAAAAAAAATTATCTTACTTTACTTACACCTACCCCCCCCCTTTGAAAGGAAAGAAAAAAACTGATGATTAAAAAAAGGAAACAAAGCTTATGTATATAGGGGATAGGGGGTTTGGGGGGAGGGGAATGGGAAAAAAATGAGAAGTAAGTCTTGTCAGGTACTGGTACAAATTCCCAATGTCAACTGTGATCACAATGTGCATATAAATGTACCAATAAAATCCATTTTTAAAAAATAAAAATAAAAAATTATCTGTAGCTCTACATTGTGGATTACACAATCACTCTTAAATTGAAGGCTGAGAGGTAGTGTTTTTTTAAAGTTTTTACTTCTTTTCATTTTTTAAAACACTACTAGTGAGTTGAGTTGGTCTGCAACGTTCAAATACTGATCTTAAATGCTACTTTCGTGCTGCAGGACCAGTTATTTTGACTTCCACTGCTGATCCATAGCCTACCAGTCCCCAGAAGCTCTGCCTCAGAAGGCACTTCCGGGTCCCAGCTGGCTCTTCACTTCCCAGTGCCTTAAATCCCCAACAGTATGCCAAGGACCCTGGGAAGGACCACCTAGAGACCCCTGTGTTTACAGGGAAACAGATATGTTTTTCTGTTTAAGAGGAATCAGACCAGTCTCCCAAGCAGACCAGAAGCACCACTCTTACCATAAATGTCACACAGTATCCCCAGCACATCCCAGACAAATGTCATGTTTTGAATACATCTGTGGCAGGGAAATGTACTTCTGGAATTTCTATACCAACCTGCAGCGAATGATGCCATTGATGGATGATGTGGGTCATTCATCAACAAACAAAAGCAATCATTTTTCTCTCTTGGGGAATGTAGGCTGCAGGCTTCCTGACTAGCAAACCAATCTTATAGAAACCAAGTCTTCAGAGACAAAGCTCCATGGGGAAACAAGGCCAATCTGTGTGTGACTCTTACGTTATGTCTATTTTAGAAGTTGACTTTGGCAGAGGTGCTGACCACTCACACAATGTATCTATTCTCAGAAAGATAAGGAGAAAAAAAAAAGAATTAAACACTGAATTTTCTTTAAATTCTAGCTTGGAAGCAAATACTTTGGCTTAAAAAGAGGCTTATAATACTTGCTTCAGTGATGATGAAGTAATTTGGAACATGTTATCAAGAAAAATATTGAAGCTATAATAATTTATTTTTAAAGAACATATGTACTAATGTATCTCCTGACAGGCACATTCTAAAGAATGTAAATCTCTAGATCATATTCTGTCTGAAGCAATGTATTTCTGCAACTATTGGAATGTGGCTAAGTAAAGAAAGGAAGAATGTGCAGAAATACTCAGAGCTTTTGGATGATCCGACACTCATGGGGTATGTTCAGGCGAAAGAAACTGAGAAGTAGCCTAAATATCCAACAGTAAGAAGCCTCCCCCTCCACTGCCAGAATAATCAGGAGCAGCTCAATCCACTGCTAACTTTCAGCCTTACAGTAATGAATGGATCACAGGGTAGGTGTAAAGGGAGCCACACAGCCCTTTCTAGTGTCTATTTCTGCCTCCAACACCTTAAAACTCCCCACAACCCTTTGTCCTACACCCTGGAATAAAATGACAAAATTAAACTTTATACTATTTTATTAAATAAAAACTGTTATTGAGGCTCAACAATATATTTTTAAATCAATAATGTGAACTTTTTTATCCTTAAGAGTCATGTAACTGGGTCACCAAACAAAAAAAGAGACAGCTGTAATAAAAACCATTTCGGAAAATAAAAAGCCCTGACTAATCATAAAGTGATGCAAATTCAAAAGGAAATACTTAGATTGTATTTTTACCCAGCTGAGAAGTCAGATGTTTGGAAATGCCCCGGTTTTTTCTAAATATTTCCTGCTGTTAATAGCAAAATGGCTCAGATGCTTCAGAAACAAAGTACAGACTTCAAAACGTTTTTGTTTTTCTGTGTGCACTTCTTAATTACACCTGCTCCACTCCAGTTGCAATAGGAGGTCTAACTGTAAAGGCTTTAAAGCTATGATGTTTACTCTGAACTGTCACTTGGAGTTATTTTTGTGAAAATTACTAAGAAGTGCAAGTCTGGGAATATGCAAAGAACTTCAAATGAGAGGCTGGAAAAAGGAGGCGAAGAAGGACTTAGCACATTTTCAGTTTGTTTCTCTTACAACCTGTGGGAGGGCCCAGACAGTGATGTGCTCCAGGACACAACTCAGGATGGCCTCTCTCCAGGGAGCCTGGCAGGGCCCCCGGGTGAGGCCCAGAGGCCTGTGGTGAGCTGGTCCCCTGGGGAAGAAGGTGGTAACAGCAGCAGCCAAGTTACATGCACTCTAGCCAGCAGGACAAGCACTGGCAGTTGCTGAACAGTCCCCTGTGGCCTCTGCTTCAGAACTGAAGATAGAGGCAGCTGATCAACCACAGGTAAGGTGGCCGTTCAGGGCAAAGCCTGTGACCCATCAACCAAGCCAGCCCTAATGAGGCCAGATGCCCTGAAGTGCAGCCTGGCAGGGGGGACGAGGAGCATAGCTTGTTGGCCTCACCCCACCACAGGCTCCTCTGAGTTCACGCTGTCCCTAGGAACTCCCCAGGCGACAGGCAGCATGACAGATGAAAATTCAGACCGGGCCATGGTGGTTTGTGCCAGGTTTTTCCCTGAGTGACTGCTTGGCCCTTTTTCCAAAAGATCATATGGGACTTGTGAAAAATAACCTCTGTCCCTTAATAGACCCCAGGCATGAGGACATGAGGGTCAGAATCGGTGGATTTGCTCAAGTCTTCACCACTGTTTGTTCTCTGGCTCGGGCTGCCTGTAAGAAATGGGGAAAGATCACAGCTCCCAGCCCAGGAACGCTGAGAGGCCAGCACCTCCACTGGGGACAGAACATGCACAGAAGCAGACTTCAGAAGCCAGGGTCATGTTCAACAAGAAGACAGCTTTCTAAATGTCATGCTGAGTAAAGATTACTTTCTTAGATTGCTAAATCCTGCCATCTTCTACTTAGAAGTTAGGTCAAAAATAAAATATTCCAGCCTGGCATGGTGGCTCACGCCTGTAATCCCAGCACTCGGGAGGCAGAGACAGGAGGATTGCTGAGTTCGAGGCTTGCCTGGGCTACATAGTGAGCTCAGAGCCAGCCTGAACTACAAAGCGAGACCCTGTCTCAAAAATAAAAATATAAAATATTCCAATCAAATTCTGAAACATAACTATCCACAGGGTTCTTATGGAAACATTTGCCCACTCACAACAATGGCACCAGGATAGCTGGCAATTCCTCTTACTATCTGGAGGGCAAATGTGAGGACTTCCAACCACATATGATTGAAAGCTACAGAGCTCCTTCATCCTGCATAGCTCCTTCTAGCACATCCTGCTGGCTGCAAAGGAAGACAGAACGGGGATGTCTCCAGGATCCTGAGGCCACGGGTCCAGACTCAACTACAACTGTACTCACATGCTGCGACTCAAACCCCCAATACTCTGCACACAACCTTACTTGGAAATGGAATCTAGGAACGTGGCAGGTGAAAATTCATTAAGATTTGGTCATGTCTGAGTAAGGTTAGGCTCCCACTCTAGTAGGACTAGAGTCCTTATATAAAGGAGCACCATGCAAAGAGACAGAGACAGAGACACAGACAGAGGGAAAGTACTGTGAAGACACACAGGATGGCCATGAAGAGGCAGAAGATGCAAGAAGATGCCTGACGCTCACAGAAACTAGAAGAGAGGCAGAGGACAGTCTCCCTCATGGTTCTCTGATTGAACAAACCTCAATTCAGACTTTTGCCCTCCAAAGCTGTGAGACAACAAATGCAGTTGTTAAGTCCCTCGGCCTAGAATACTTTGTTATGGAAGCCCCAGGACCCTAATAATCACATATAACTTCAGTAGGCCTGGGCACTTTTGTTTTTGTTTACTGTTTCCCCCATAAAACAGATCCAAAATTATCCTACAACTATACCGGTATAAAGACACATCAAAATCCAGAATGAATAAGATTAATTTTTGTCTTCTAATGTTAAAAGAAATGAAAAGATTTTCATAGGCCTCCAAAAGTTTCATGGGCCCTGGTAGTGTCTCCTGTATCTCTGTAGAAACAGTCAGTGAAATCCGGAGGCTCACATGCCTTTCTAGGGTTCCTGTCCTGGCGCCCTGCTGAAAGGATCGGTTGTTATCTCTGGATTGCCTTGCGCCATTCCTGGTTGGGCACACTGACGCAGAAAGACTCTGTCTCATTTATCTTTGTATCCTAGCCACATACTGGGCGTGTAGTAATTGCTCAGTAAATAACTATAGAACCATCTTGAAATATACAAATAGGAATCTAGGGCTACTCAAGGTCATTACTGAAACATGAAAAAGAAAACAGAAGAAAATTTGGCAAGAACAGAGGCCTAACAGCTGGAACCTCAGCTTCTGGTAGCAGGGTGAGGATCTGGGCGCTCAGCCCAGGGAAGCTTTTGAAACTGAAATACAATGATTATTTTATGACCATCCATTCTGTTTCCCTTTTTTTGCTCTGTATCTCCATCATTAAATTTTGCTCCTTACTCTCAAGGTTCCAGTGGGTTTATTTGTATCAGTTATTTTCCTCTTCACATAAGATTTCTGAAATTCTTACTTTTCCACTCAGCTTGTATGACAACAGATCTGGCCAGTCTAGATCCTGCCTCACTTACAGCTCCAGACAAGTTTACTAAGTTCTTGTCATCTCAGGACAATTTTTCCTTTTACTTTTTTCCTTCACTTTTCCCATATCCTAACATGATAAAAGTTCTTTTCCTCACCAGAAATTCACAATGGCAAACAAGAGAACTTTCTCCACCCCTTTGTCTCACCACATAAATTTTTTAAAAAGAAACATCCTACTGAACATAGGGAAGAGATAAAGAAGCACAAGCACATACAGTATGACCATTTAGATGAGACTTCTAACTTTTTATCTGTCTCATGAAGCCTTAGAAGAACATTCTACATAAAGCATTCAATAAGATGCTAAAACTATCACAGGAATTAAAGATTCTAAGGGTATATATTTGGGAAGTACAAGGTTAAGACAGCTAAGCCAGTCTCTATACAGGATTATCTCAGGGGCTTTAAGATGCTAACACCCAATATGAACCTCCATGTGGCAAACAGAACTGACATTTCATATATTGATTGGGTCATGGGATCATCCTATGGGGAAATGGAGTAGATACACAGGATGTAATTCTAGGGTTAAGTGTTTGAGAAATACTCTGGGAAACAGTAGTATAGCAATCAACTTTAATGAGTTTTAAAGGAGAGACAACCTATTTGCATAGAGGCTGTTTGCATAAGGACTATTCACTGGTACCTGAAGCAGTTGGAGAAGGTTTCTTAAAATTAGTAAGACTTATATTACAGTGCAAAGCAGAGCTAGATAGGACTTGCTTTGAGTTTGTGAGGGAAGTGCAAAAGAAGAGGCTGTTTGGGCTGGGAAAAGTGCTTTAGCAAAAGAAAATGTACATCTAGCATTAGAAGAACACCAGCAGACTGGTTTGGAAAGAGTCCTGCGTATAATACCAAAAGATCCCAGAAGAGAGAGAATGCAGGGGATGACAGGGAGACTTAGAATGCAACACTGAGAAAGAACCCATCACTCTGGAAGGATGAGAAACAAGAACTCAACTTTTAGCCAGGTGTGGTGGCTCACTCATGTAATCCCAGCACTTGGGAGTCAGAGGCAGGAGGATTGCTGAGTTCGAGGCTTGCCTGGGCTCCATAGTGAGCTCAAGGCCAGCCTGAACTACAAAGCGAGACCCTGTCTCAAAAAAAAAAAAAAAAAGAACTCAACTTTTAGGGAAAGCCACTGACTTCGGTTGATGGAAATGGAAAATAGAATCAGATTCCAGTTGATAAAGAAGCTGCCCTGTATGCTTGCCAAGGAGGGAAGGGGCACCATGGAGCAGAGCTAAGAGTGTACAAAGTGTGGTGAAGCCAACGTAGTACTGAGGCCAGAGTCCTGAGCACTTTAGGAAATTCAAACTCCACCCACACTGCTCCCTGGTCTTGGACTAGGGATTTAATCTTTAAGGACTCAATGTCCTTGTAAAAGAAGAAGAAATGACAAGAGCATAAAATCTTCCCACTCCAAAAAATATCTTCTCACTTCAACACTTCTCACTTCTCACTTTCACATGATGTTGTGAAATTCATTTCACGTCTGTGTGGAGCCAAGCAGGGTTGGAGACAAGGGGCCATTTTGAGGTCAAACACCACACTCTGTCCACCCACGTAGGTTTAGCATGGTGGTGCTGGCTGCTCTCCAAGCTCCTTTCCAAAGGGATAGCACCCAACCTCAAGAGCGAAGCAGTTGAGCGTGCTGCCCGTGTTATCCAGGCAGGACTGGTGGTCTCTTCTGTAACCACAAGGCATAAGTTCAGAGAGAATTAGGGGATCATTTAATAGAGGGAATGAGAAGCAGAGGAGTTTTTGAGGTATCTTTTTCCCTCTCAAAATCAAGCAAAATAATCACCATGCTGTCAGAATCTTAAATGGTAGAATCAATAAGATTCATGCTTTCTAATCCCCTAGCTACTTTCTCAACTACCTAGGATCAATTAAGAGTTCCTGAGTCTATAAAATTAAGAAATTAGTAATAGCTTCATAGAGCTTCAGAGTAGATTGAATGACATAGGTTATATAAAACACAAAACCCATGTCTGGCCCAGAGAGACAAGTCAATAAATGTTCCCTGCTTTGGAGTCTATGTGTGCTGTACTCAAGCCTATTATTTTCCAGGATGCATCTGTGATGTGTTGCTCCACCATCTGACACCACCTAACACTCTTCCAATCTGCCTGGGAGACTCTGCTCCAGCTACTTGTGGCTTCCTCTATTCTGATGCTGCAGTGAATGAATGGCATCTTCAACTCCTTTCCACTTACAGCCAACAACATCATTTCAGCCAAAATGTGAGAATAATTTTTTTCCATTATTAACATGATTCTTACTAAGATGAAATATGACTTCCTTTGGTTTAAAGAAAAATAATGCCCAATATGTGGTAAAAGATGAAGTAATGCTTAGTAACCTTGGCTGTTTTTTAAAACCCTTTCCTATCAGCTATGTAAGGGACCAGCTGTAATGCCAGTCCATGCTACAGCATATCTGCTTTATTTCCTGCTTCTGGGGAATTTCTTTTTTTTTTATTGAATTCTTTATTGGTACAATTTATATACATCTCAAAATCACATATAACATTGGGAAATTTGTACCAGTATATGCCACAAGTTAATTCTCATTTTTACCCATATCCCTACCCACTCCCCCCTCCTCCCCCCTTTATACATGCTCTTTTATTTTCTTTCTGTATCATATTTATTCCTTCCCTCATCACATTCCCACAGGGAATTTCTTACTAAGAAAATTCACTGGTAACTCGAGTCAGTTAGTTGAAATGTATACATATTTTTAATGAACTGTATTGCCAATGCATTAATTTACGGCATGTTTCAAAATTTGGAATCTGACTAACATGTAAGTTTAAACTGTTTTATGATAAAATCTACTGTCTAGATCCATTGTCACACAAGCTGAGTGGAAAAGTAAGAATTTCAGAAACCCTTAGTGAAGAAGCAAATAACTGATGCAAGTAATGATTTAATGATTTTCCAAGTAAGATATGGAATCATTCACTCTTTAATTCATTCACTCAAAAAGTGTTAAATACCTACTAAGAGTCCATCACAGTTCTAGGCATAGGAAAGAACAGATGAATCCAATAAAGGAGGGGCAGCAGTCATGCAAGCAGATTCTTACACACACATTTATGAAGGAAGCGTAGACCGGCTGAGACAGCACACAAAGTCAGAACCTGCTCTGGAGAGAAGGTCACCCAGGTTGCAACAGGGCAGACCTGCAGCTAGAAGGATAACTAGGGATTCACTTGATGGATAGATGGGGAGACACCACATAGTGACATAAAGTCATTCAAAGATCAGAAATTACCTATAACAAAAAATGGCCAAGACATAAGGGAGCAGAGTAACTCTGAATGGCGAGAATTTAAGGTCCCCAGAGAGAAAAGGCAAGTGATGAACAGGAGTTCAAGAAGAATTGCCCAATCTTAGGAACTAAGAAGGAAACTAAAGAAGAAACACTGTGGTTAAATATTTAAAATGTCACTATATTAGTCTGTTTTCCACTAGTATAATAAAATACCTGAGGCTGAGTGTCTGGAACTGCAGATGTCTTACTAGAACTTATGATTTACTTATTTGGATTTACAGATGTCTGCCCTGCCCTATGGGATCAGCTACTGGGATTATTGTGGACATCTACTCCACCCTGTAGGACTTTAAAATACAGGATTACTGCCCCAGGATTATTGCCCATAAGACTTACTGAGACTTACTTGCTCAGATTCAAGGATGCCGGTCCTGCCCTACAGAATCTTCAACTACAGGGATAGCCACCCTGTGTTAGGCATGCTAGGATTCTAGATGTGAAGGCCTGGTACCGAATAAAGGTGCAGCAAACTCGGAGGATTGCCCCTTTCTGCTTGTGCGGTATTTGGCCTTCTGCTGCTGCTGCTGCTCAGAAAAACAAGAGTGGAGCCCAGGCTCAGCTTTTTTCTCAAGGTTCCAATTTTGTTGTTTGTTAATCCTTTTGCTGTGGGACTCATGGGTGACTGGGGTTTGCCACAAGGGTTCTTCTGGCTTCATCCTGTTCCCCCATCTCCCACAGCTGAGTATTTGATACAGAAAGGAGATTTATTTGCTCAGTTTATTAACTCCAAGCCACATGGCACTGTTTCTCACATAAGTCCCTCTGATTATATCACATCATGGCAGATGGCGTGTGTGTGTGTGTGTGTGTGTGTGTGTAAGAGAGAGTGAAAGAGAGAGAGAAAGATCACAGAATGAAACAAGAAGCCAGAAACCAGGGAGGCACCCAACTATTTCACAGCAAACTTCCTGCAAAAACTAGCTATGGGCCATGGAGAACTACATCAACTCATCCTGAGGGTAGTGCCCAATGGCCCAGTCACCTTACAGTGAGCCTCACCTCTGAAGGTTCCACACCACCTCCCAATATCAACAAGCCAGGGAGGGACCAAGCTTTCAGCCCATGAGACCCGGAGGGACAAACTACACTAAACTCCTAGCAGTAACACAGAGATAATGAGGCTGATGGATTGGGGCAGCTAAGGCTGACAGGAAGGAGAGATGTGGACAGGGGAGGATGAGAAAGAGCAGTGCTACAGAGAAAAAGCTTAGAGTAGATTTCAGGCCTATTTAGTAGCACGAGTCAGCACACCAAAGTATTTCCATGAGGGTAATCACCTCCTAGAAGGAGGTGAAGTGATAAGAAAGAGTCCGGGGGGATAAAAGGCAACACCATCAACTAAAATACAGAAAGGTGGAGGAAAGCCAGTGCTGGCAAAGGACCATGAGCTCCATTCAGTCATACAGACTGGAAGGGCCTATCTGATGTCAACAGGCTGCTCTATGTGCAGGTCTGAACTGAGCAAATAATGCTGTGTTGGTGGAAAGCATGTGAAAATTACCACTGCATCATTAATGGAAAACCAGAGAAGATATACAATTAATTTACTAGGAGGGGCAAATGGAAGAAGAAAAGTCTGGGAAAGAGATAAGGAACAGTTCAACAATGATATGTGAAGGCAGAAAATGTTAAAGAGAAAGGAGTTGGCAGATGGCTATCACCATGGATATCACTAAGAATACACAGTTAACAATTTCAAATGAAATAAGGAGTAAGACTGGATGAGACCTGAAAATGTCAAGGTTTGCAAATTTCAATTCCAGTGAGTTCAACACAAAGCAGTGAATACAAGAACAAGTTAGGTGTCAATTTATACAAAAATAGAAAAGAGAGGCTCACTAAGTTCAGTGTGTGTCCAAAATATCTGAGTTTTACTTTAATGTGGGCTCACGGGCCCATGCAGAGATTTTGATACCATTGAGTCACCATTAAGGAATCCAGGAATGTGCATGATTAACAAACACCAAAATATTTCCATGAGGGTAATCATCAAATCCACTCTTAGAAAACAGAAAGGGCCTCCTATTAAATCAAACTGGGAACTTTTTAAAACAATGGTACTTTAGTAACAAAAACTTTTCTTCCCCTTAGAAAAAAGTGTTAGTTTACTCTCTTGGTGACTTCAGTCTTGTGGCTCTCAATGTCCTCAACAAGACCTGCAATTCTCATAACTAGAATAATCTGGGTACTAAGAAAACATATCTATAACTTCCTGCTTCCTCTCTGTCTCCTGAATCAAGCTCCCAGAGGCAGAACATAGCAGTCCAGAAATTTTCTAAAATCTTCTCAGTAGAGTCTTTGGTTCAGCTAGGTGTGGAAAGAACTCTAACCCAGTGTCAGTTCTTAGCAGTCCATGAATTCAATGAGCATCTGCAAGAGGAATTGTGCTGGAGCTGCCAGAATAAGGTCCTAATAAAATTTCTTGTCAAAAAGTTTAAGATTCCTTGATGTCAGCAGAGCCTGCAATAGAAACTTTAGTGTAACTGAGTTTTCAGAATAAATATTATTACACTGATGGTACAATTTTAGCTGGCTTGATTAATTATGCAGTTCAAGCACTTGAGTAGGCCATGGGTGCCCTAATGTAAGCATTCAGCTCTGTAACTGTTACCATCAAATTCAACTGCCTCTTCAAATCAGTCAGAGAGGATTTACCACTGTTGTAGCAACAAGAGGAGCCCAGGATGAATGAGTTCATAGCTCTAATATAAGAAAATTAGATGAGCATATATTTAAATCAGTGCCAAACAATAGCTTGTCTGGCTAATTGAGACTATTAAGGAAAGCAGATACCTAATAAGGAACATAAATGGTTGGCAATCACTGTCATTTTAAAAGTCCCATTTCCTCAGAGGTAAAGTTGGCAAATACTTGCAAAAGTTGTGGTGGAGGTTTGGGGGTGTTACATCTCTAACCCTTTCTTCTCTCCTGCTGGCTGTGGTTATCTCAATGGTCTGTATTCCCAGAAAAGGGTGATGGAGAAGTAAAGGGGCCACGTGACCAATTAGCATCCAAGATCTGAAATTTCCACTTATGACAGTCCAAGTAGGTACCAACAGCTTCCCACAAAACAAAGGAGACCTCCTGCTTAAGAAAACTTCTGTAGGGTTTCCAGGGTCTACATAACAAAATTCAGATTGTTTACAGAGACAAGCAAAGGCATTTCTCATTCCCTTCACCTCCTCCTATCCAACCTTCCCTACCCTCATTTCCCCACACCCATACACACCCTCCATTCCATAAACATTAGCTTATTATTTTCAACAACTCAGGGTCTTTCTCTACAGGCCCTGAAGCCTCAGGTAGTGATCCCTCTGCTCTTTTCTCAAAATGCCTCATTCTTTCCCCAGTCTCAGCTCAAATTATACTGCCGTAGTGAAACGGTCCTGAGGTCCACCAGATAAACATATTCAGTCCATCCCTGGTGCTGTGGATCCTTTGTTTAAATTCCTTTAATATCAATAGCATGTAAAATTATTGTTTATAGCTGGGCATGGTGGCTCACGCCTGTAATCCCAGCACTCGGGAGGCAGAGGCAGGAGGATTGCCTGGGCTACATAGTGAGCTCAGAGCCAGCCTGAACTACAAAGCAAGACCCTGTCTCAAAAAAAAAAATTATTGTTTATATAATGACCAGTCCAATTTCACTGGAGAATGAGCAGCTCAAGGCCAAGCTCAGAGAAGATTCTCAGAGATTCTATTAGGTGACTTGAATCAAAGAAAGGAGGAAAGGAGGGAAGGAAGAGGTGGGGATGGTATATGGATGGAGGAAAAAGTACAGAAGGGAAAGGAAGGCGCACAAAGAAAAGTTGCACTGGAGTTAAGAGGACTGTGTTTTTTCATCTACTGATATACAGGAGTGGAAGTAGATATGAAGTTCAAGGCCTTGTACTAAGAATACTGACAGTAGCATGACTTCAGCCTCCACTAAGAGAACAGATATGATGTAAATAGACAATTATATTAAAATGTTTACAGTCCAATAGAGGTCGAGGCAGGATGCAACAAGATCACACATGAGATTTAGCCAAATCAATCCAGGAAAATGAACTGGATGTTGAATCCCAAAGCGTGAGTAGAGCTGAAAGCAATTTATATTCTCAACAGAAGAACAAGATCCACAAAGGCATAACAGTGAAAAACGCTTGGGCAAAGAATAAAAAAGAATACTTGATATATATGTTAGCAAGCAGCCCAGAGAGGGGAGGTTGGAGGGAGAAGCAGAGCGTGGCTACCAAGGTGTCTCATGTAAATGTGGACAGAAGAACAAGCAGAAAGGAGGTACCCACTGACACCGAGGCCTCTGCAAGGAGCCCTTCCTTTTATGTGGAATGTGCTCAGGCTCTATCAGCCCAATCCTGCCACCCTTCACTTAGAAATTCCAGGTAACTCATACTTTCTCATTATAACACTCATCAAGGTTAACTGAACAATTCTAATGTATAACTGTTCCAGTAAACTGGAAGGAGGTTCCCCAAGCATGGCACCTTCCTCATCTCTCACTGTACCATAAACATCTTGAAAAAAGTATCTGACCGAGAGTGAACCTTCCATAAACATTCGTTAAATCAGTGCAAGGAATATATTATATATATTATTGGTAGCTTTATCTTTCCATCATGGAATCTGTGAAATACTAAACACAGTCCCACTTGGGAAAACTTTTAAGAAAATCTGGTAGGTGGAAAGGATTGTGAAGGAAAGTTGATTTTCATTTCAACAAGACGTAGAGTCCACCTGCATCTTACTTATCAAATGGAGCTGTTGGGCTGAATGAACTCTAAGGATGCTCTAATTCACTCAGCTGACATTTTCACATTATAGTAGCTTCAGGAATGTGTAAGTCTTCTCTCTTCCCATGGAGGGAAGGTTTTCGTAACATGAAAATGTAGGAAAGAATTCAGTGCCATCCACTTTCAGGAATGTGGTCTCACTGAATTTCTCCTGAGGCAAGCAGGTGCCAAGTACCCTCATGAATTTATTAGCTTGAAAACACAGTAAGAGATGAAAAGAAAGGTCACTCGTCCTGGGCAAATGAACTTTCTTTCAGTGATAGATATGGAAAGCCAAATATTTTCCACTTACAAGTTTCAAATACCCAGAAAGATCCATTACTGCTGAGCCAAGCCCAGGAGAAGGCCTCAAGGTGCCTCAGGTGGCAGAAGGCCAGAGGGTTCTGCTCCATGCCCAAGAGATTCAGAGAGTTGGAAACAAATGAAAGCTATGATTAAAGTAATTTCATCTATGTGTTTCCAGAGATTAATTATATTTATTGCATCTGACACCAGTCAGGGATAGCAAACATTTTTTGTGAGGCTTACGACAAAAGTTAAAAAGCATTACTCCTAATGGTTGATTTTGTTTTATTGTATCTGACTCAAAGCCAAAGGAAGACAGCACTTACAGCTGTCTGTGGATGTTAATGTTTGAAAGCAGCACAGACAGCTCCCCCACTAGCTTCCTACCGGCATCTGCAGGGGCTGCTCACCTCTTCTCAGAACATACGTGAGTGCAGTGGGGCAAAGAGGCAATTCAACACCTCCAGAATTTGTAAGGGAACCACAATATCCAAAGTACACTAGTTGGAATTGCTAGATTCTCACAGTTGGATAAGACAGAGATGCACAGGGATGAGTAATAGTCCACAAAACATTATCTCATAAACACTATATAAAATGCCACATGGCAAATAATCATGGAATGAGAATATGCTGAGATGGAAAAAGTGAACTCCAATTGGGAGAAGTCATAAAAGGAGGTGGCTTGTGAGATGAGTAGTGAAGGACAGGTATCACTTAGGTGAATACAAATGGGAATTAGATTCTGGGTGGTAAAAGCAGCATGCAAAGGAAGGAAATGAAGAAAGACTACGGCCTGTTCCAGCAAAGCTTTAGATAGTATGTGTTCGTGTGGGGAAAGACCATACAATGGGATAGGAAAAAATGAATCGCATTTGAATGCCTTGAGTGGTACCTAAAGAGTGTGCAGTTACTTGATAGCTGGTAATCAGTACAGTGGTAATGTGAGAAAAACTACACAAAGGAGAGATTAGTGTAGGGATGGTAACAGGTCCCCTGGGCCAACAGGGCCTTTACAAAATTGCTTTTGTCACCCCAACTGTGAATCACTGCTCCAGTCCATAGTCACACCTGTTGTCTAGGTCTATGGTGCTGCTTCAGTACTACAAAAAGTAACATGACAGTTTTGGGAAGTCTTGTTCAGCTAGCCTAGGAACCTAACAATCGTGTGTGAAATTTTTTACTCTAAGCCACCACCTGATAAACAATCTTTGTAGATAACCCATTTGCAAGTGGTAGACTGCCCTCCAGATAATGAAGATCTGCTTCATACCTCTAAGGGGCCCCTCCACCCTTAAGAACTTCCAATCTACAAGAAATGATGAAAGTCATTTAGTAAAAAATCCAAGAAATCCAACCATGAAGGAGGCACTTACATCCACCAGGCGCATGACATCAAGACAAGAACATAAGCCACCAGAGAGGTCCTACAGAATGGCTTCTCCATTGAGCTCTAAACATCCACATAATGGTATGTCTTTAAAACCAATAAAGGCCTCACAGAGTTAATTTTACAGGAAAATAGCTCTCCCTTCTTAGAACATTACTCCTTGGGGACAAATTACAAGGGGAAAAAACTGTTTTATGAACTTGCCTAAAAAAATTCTTACACCCTAAAGGACTTTATAGTTTTAAAATTCCATTCCATCTGTCCCTGGTTTATTTACTTTGAAACTACCACTTTAAATCTACTTGGAACACCCACTGCAAAATAATGCTAGTGCTGTTTATTTTTACTTGGGTTTAGGGAAAAGAAAAACAGTGAAGGGGCCGGAGGGTTAGCTCAGTGGTTCCGGCGCCTCCCTCGTAAGCGTAAGGACCTGAGTTCGATCCCCGGTTACCACATATAATGCTGGGCGTGGTGGCTCACGCCTGTAATCCCAGCACTCGGGAGGCAGAGACGGGAGGATTGCTGAGTTCGCGGCGGCTTGCCTGGGCACCATAGTGAGCTCAGGGCCAGCCTGA
>PVIC010013640.1:0-37772 GCA_004025085.1 Thryonomys swinderianus
TTTTTTTTTGAGACAGGGTCTCACTTTGTAGTTCAGGCTAGCCCTGAGCTCACTATGTATAGCCCAAGGAAGTCTTAAACTCAGCAATTCTCCTGTCTCTGCCTCCTGAGTGCTGGGATTACAGGCACAGGTGTGAGCCACCACACCCGGCACTGTGGTATGTGGTACTGATTGCTGGTGGGCGTGAGCCACCATGCCCAGCATTGTGTGTATGTGGTTATCGGATCAAACTCAGGACCTTGTGCTTGCGAGGCAGGCGCCAGAACCACTGAGGTAAATCTCCCGCCGCCTCCCACCCATTTTTATAAAGATTTTATTACTCTCATTCTTGAGAGTAATAAAAACTAATCATGGCCCCTTGCTTGATATAACAGTGCTACTGAATATTTAAGAGAGAGATCAGCTGACCCAAAACCAAAAAATTTGCAATTTGGCCCTTTACAGGATAAATTTGTCAGCTACTTCTATAGGGATTATTACAAGATGGTAGTTTCTAAGTACAGTATGAATAAAGATACCTATTTTTCCAACTAATTTTGGCCCAAACTATTTATATAGGATCAATTTTGACTTTTACAAATTTATAGTTGGCTGTAGTTTACAGTAGATTTTTTCCTATATGTGACATTTTAATTTGAAAATACTAGACATCAGTACATTTATCTATTAGTACATGTTTGCAGTGATTACATTTAGGATTCCCATGATTACATGTATCACAGAGAGTTAGTAATGTGTATAATACATTTTAGTTCTTTTATTTTTCTGTTCTCTGCCACTCCACTTTTCCTTCTGTCCTCCAACTCTTGGTCCCTTTCCTGTTTGCAAAAGCTATTTTCATCATTTTATCCCTTCAATGCCCCCTTCCCCTCCTCCTCTCTCTCCTCTGTCTTTGTTCTGTCTGTTTGAAAAAGCTCTCCTTGGTCTAGAGATCTAGCTCAGTGGTTCTTGTGCCTGCCTGGCAAGCGCAAGGTCCCTGGTTCAATCTTGAGTAACCACATACAACAATACTGGGCACGATGGCTCATGTCTATAATCCCAGCACTCGGGAGGCAGAGGCAGGAAGATTGCTGTGTGTTCGAGGCTTGCCTGGGCTACATAGTGAGCTCAGGGCCAGCCTGAACTACAAAGGGAAACCATCTCAAAAAAAAAAAAAAAAAGAAATTTTAAAAGTAGTGAAATCATCCAAAATCTTTACCTTTCAAAGTTGAGTTTAATAAATATTATTGGAGCCTATGTGAAATTCATGCTTACTCGATTCCATAGCATCCCTGTGCAGAGAAGGCAAGATCTCAAAAATGTAGGTAGTTGAAAAATTTTATCTGGTTTGAATTTGGTACACTGTGACACATCAAACGTCTTCACTGCTTGAATTTTTTTTTTTTTAATGTGAATAGCCAGCCACAGATCAGGTATAAATACATGTTGTTAAAACTCTGGTAATCCTTTTTAATTGAAACTGTCATACTCTAAGCATTAAACACTTTGCACGATGTTATTGGTGTAGCTTTATGTAGGTTTTCTCTTTAACATGAAAGAGCATCATGATGATGAGGCTGTTCGCCATCCACACCGATGTTAACGTCTGTCCTGTGACTGGTGGTCTAGTGCTCCCTGGGGAGTGTGGTGATGCTGAAGTACTGTGGTCCCACCACGACTCAGAGAGCTGTGAGTGAGCTCATTACATCATACTGTGTAAACAGTGAGGTAACTTTCACAGTGCCATCACAAATGTTTTATCTTTGAACTGAGGCTGAAGCTGTCTGGATGGGCTTTTCAGAGAAATTGTGTCTGGCTGATTCCTGAGAGATAAGCAGAACTCATGTCTCCAGGTAGCCCTGGGAGTAAGGGATTGAATAGGTAAATAGCAGGCAAACCAGAGAGTCCACACAGCCCAATTGTTAACAAACTGGACCTCCATCCTGGGAGCACCATGGAACTGGTCTTAAATGATCAGATAATCATTTTACAGTGGTCATCATGGATGCAGAATAGATAGTGAATTTTGAAGAAAAAAAAGTTTAGAAATAGGAGAATCGCTTGAGAATAGGATTTAGTAAACCAAGAAGGAAATGATGGTAGCTTCAGGTAAGATAGAACCTTTGAAACTCTTTGAGAATAATTGACCCCAAGTGGCACTTGGAAGGTAATAATTAATAGTTGAAGTCAGCCACACCTTACTGCATGACCAGCATGTAAACAGTACTTATATGTATTGTTGATGTTTACTCTTCATCTTAAGGTTTTGCAGAGTAGGAAGTAAAGGGCCCAAAGAGGTCAAATACCTTGTCTAAGTCATATTAGAGTCGGGGTTCTAACCCAGATGGTCTGGGATTGTACATTTGTACTAGCTAATAGTTAATGAGATACGGAAATAAAGAAGAAAAAAAGATTAAGCCAGTTTTAGCCTTTAAAATATCAGTTAAAAATAACACCTACCTGGGCAGGAGATTTAGCTCAGTGGTTCCAGCGCCTGCCTTGCATGTGCAAGGTCCTGAGTTTGATCCCTGGTAACCACATACAATGTTGGGTGTTGTGACTCATGCCCACCAGCAATCAATACCACATACCAGAGTGCCGGGCGTGGTGGCTCACACCTATAATCCCAGCACTCGGAAGGCAGAGGCAGGAGGATTGCTGAGTTCGCAGCGGCTTGCCTGGGCTACATAGTGAGTTCAGGGCCAGCCTGAACTACAAAATGAGACTGTCTCAAAAACATAAAACGCCTACCTCATTACCACATATAAAAATAACTTAGTGGATCAAAGACCTACAAAAAGATTGCAAGTTTAAGGCAAGCCTGGGCAGGATAGTGACTTAGGACAACCTGTCTCAAAAATATAAAGGGCTGGAGATAGAGCTCAGTGTGAAAGCCTTAGTTTTAATTCACGTACCACTTTAAAACTAAACAAAACTGTGATGTTGGATTAGGCAGTAGTTTTTTTTTTTTTTTAGCTATGACACCAAAAGCACAAGCAAGAAAAGAAAAATAGTTAAATTGAATTTCATCAATATTCAGACTTTTGTGCTTCAGTGCTTACCATCAAGAAAGTGAAAAGATAGCCCACAGGACAGGAGGAAATATTCACAGATCATCATCAGGTAACCCATTGTGTCTATAATGTATAAAGAACTGTTGCAACTCAATAATAAAAAGTCTGATTTGAGAATGAGCAGAGCATCTCAATAGAGTTTCCAAGGAAGATACACAAATAGCCAAAAGCTTATACAAAGCACACTCAGTAAAAGTCATCAACAGGGAAGTCCGATTCAAAAATTCATTTCCTGGGCCGGAGGGTTAGCTCAGTGGTTCCAGCGCCTGCCTCGCAAGCGCAAGGTCCTGAGTTCGATCCCCGGTAACCACATACAATGCTGGGCGTGGAGACTTACGCCCATCAACAGTCAATACCACATACCACAGTGCTGGGCGTGGTGGCTCATGCCTGTAATCCCAGCACTCGGGAGGCAGAGACAGGAGGATTGCTGAGTTCGCGGCGGCTTGCCTGGGCACCATAGTGAGCTCAGGGCCACTACAAAGCGAGACCTTGTCTCAAAAAAAAAAAAAAAAAATTCATTTCCTCACTAGGACAGCTGTAATTTAAAAGACAGAATAGCCAGTGTTAGGATGTGAAGTTGGAACCCTCATTTTGTTACTGGTAAAAATGTAAAACGGGGTGGTTGGTCTAGAGAAAATTCTAGCAGTTCCTTAAAAGGCTAAACACAGAGTTGACATTATAAGCCAACACTTCCTCTGTGTGAGTATTGCACCTGTGAGGATAAACCCAGTGTGTTACTGAGAAGGAAATACAAGAGTTGAACTCTTCTGAACTGGTGGTTAAAAATGGCAAGCATCCCATATAGCACTTGTATGTATTACCAAGAATTTGTCCACAGATGTTGATAGCAGCGTTGCTAATTATACCCCAAATTACAAACAGCATAGATGTCCATCAACTGGAACATGGATAAATAAACTATAGGGTCTGTTACACACCACAACATGAGTGGACCCTGGAAATACATTAAATGAAAGAAACCAAGACACAAGTGACATGTATTGCTCTGAGCAGGGTATAGACTCATAGGTCAATGTTTTGACCTTTAAACAGGTGAATTGTGTGATATTATTTAGTACTTTGGGTCATTTAAAGGAGTGATTTAATATAAAAGAGGTGAGCAGATAATTTGGTTTTAAGAATAAAAAATCAAAAATTATAGCTATGTATTCTTATACTAAATAGAGAAGTATCTGAGTCTCCCTCTCCAAAGATAGCCATTCCTGACCTTTTTCGTAAGATTTGAGGGTTTCATTTTTGTTTTTCAGGGGAAGTATTGGATATGAAACCCAGAGCCACTAGTAGGCAAAAGATCTTTTCTTAGGGTTACATTGGCTTTATCACAGTTAGTAAAGAACACATACTTCGTTGTATGATTCTTTTCCTGAAAATTCAGGGACATTGCCAATTAGGGAGAATAACTATTGCCAAGGCTTTTTTGAGACAGGATCTCGTTTTGTAGTTCAGTCTGGCCCTGAGCTCACTATGTAGCCTAGGTGAGCCTCAAACACCCAGCAATCCTCCTGCCTCTGCCTCCTGAGTGCTGGGATTACAGGTGTGAGCCACCACGGCCAGTATTGAAGTATGTGGTACCAGGGATCAAACTTGGAACTTTGCACTTGTGAGGCAGACACAAGAATCACTAAACTAATTATTCCCTGGACCAACTATTACGAAGTTTAGAAAAAGGAATCTTTCCCATGTCAGTGGTTTCCAGAAACCATAAAGCCCTCAGATGCTTCAAATGTCATACTATTTCAGGATATGTCACTAGAAAACACACCAGAACGTTTCAGGATTGTCAGATTGAGGCCTAGAGTCCAGTGTTACCCACAGAGGAGTGGGAGGTGCCAGCATAGTCACAGCCACGTAAACTGGTTTTTTTTTTTGTTTTTTTTTGTTTTTTTGTTTTTTTTTTGCTTTTTTTGGAGACAGGGTCTTGCTTTGTAGTTCAGCCTGGCCCTGAGCTCACTATGGTGCCCAGGCAAGCCGCCGCGAACTCAGCAATCCTCCTGTCTCTGCCTCCCGAGTGCTGGGATTACAGGCGTGAGCCACCACGCCCAGCATTATATGTGGTAACCGGGGATCGAACTCAGGTCCTTACGCTTGTGAAGCAGGTGCCGGAACCACTGAGCTAACCCTCCGGCCCCACGTAAACTGGTTTTGAGGTGAGAAGGCAGGTTTTTTTCTGGCTGTCATTACAGCCTCAAGCAAGAAAGCCCTCACATAGGATTTTTTGATTTATTTGCCTAGGCTATAGATAAAAATAATATGTATTTACTTGCAGTAAGCTAGGAGGAGTTGAGGGCACAGGGATAGTGAGGTAGAAAAGGAAAAACCTATTTTGGCCTGAGGAATGAGGCACGTTGCACCTAGGTATGGAGAGTGCTGCTCTGTACTGAGGTCTTTCTGTGCCAGTCCAAGACTTGATAGCTGTTGAAATTTTTAAGATTGGTCATTAGAAATGAAGAGCACACTCTTCTGCTGTGACTTCTTTATAGATTATAGCTAGAATAGCTGAAGAATTGGCAGCAGGTGAGAGCATGGTGATTTCAGGACAGAAAGAAGGTTCTAGATAATTTTTCTCTCTTGGTTCGCTGCTGAATTTCTGAACATACCTTATCTCAACTGTTTGCCTGTCAAAGCAGAATTTATTTTTCAAAATTGTCTTTTTCTGTCTCCTATTCAGTTACTGCAGTAGGTGTTCTTTGTCTTTTGCAACATCGTATGGGTGTTGTTCTACCGTTTTATGCCTACACTTTGAAATTATGCAAAATACATTGGTGCAGATTAATTTTAGAAGATTTGGTGTTGCCTCCTTCTCTTGGTTTTTCATTGGCTGGTTTTCCATTTTTGGAAAAATGGAATATGTATGGATAAAAGGGCTTGCTTCGGTAGCATATATACTAAAATTAGGTAAGTGGATAATGGAAAGTAAAACTTTAAGTGGTGGCTCACTTAATTGAGTACAATATGCCAAAGCATTTGCTTTGAGGGGAAAGAACAACTGGGAAACAGGATATTTGGGTGTTTTATTTTATTTATTTATTTAGGTACAGGAGCTGAACTCTGGGCCTTATGCTTACCAGGCAAGTGCTGTACCCACTGAGCTATATTCCTGGCTTAGGATATTTGTTCATTTTATGTTTTTTTTTTTTTTTTTTTTTTTGGAGACAGGGTCATGCTTTGTAGTTCAGGCTGGCCCTGAGCTCACTATGTAGCCCAGGCAAACCTTGAACTCAGCAATCCTCCTGCCTCTGCCTCCCGAGTGCTGGGATTACAGGTGTGAGCCACCACGCCTGGCACTGTGGTATGTGGTATGTGGTACTGATTGCTGGAGGGTGTGAGTCACCACGCCCCATATTGTTATATTTGGTTACCACAGTCAAACTCAGGACCTTCTACTTGTTAGGCAGGCATTGGAACCACTGAGCTAAATCTCTGGCCAGCAGCATATTTGTTCTTAATGTTAAGTTTCCACAGTACAGACCTGATGAAAGCTTTTCCTTAGCATAGTGAACAACTTTTATGACTTTGAGCCCTTACCAAATCTGGTATTTACACATCCTAATTTATATTTAAAAACACATTTTGTTGCAGAAAATGTATAGATACAGGAAAAATTAATTCTGGTGCTTAAGTCTTTGAAATGAGGTAAATATTAAAATGCATAGATGTGTTATTTACATGTGTTTTAGAATGTAGTTTACATAAAGAGTGAAATCAGTGCGGGGGGAGGTAGGGTGGGGAGGGGGAAAAATGAGAATTAAGTTGTGTCATACTGGTACAAATTCTCAGTGAGTGTAATTGTGATGTATATATATAATGTACCAATAAAATGTTAAAAAAAAAGGGAAATTAAAGGGTTAGTCTTTCTAGGGCCAGAGATTTAGCTCAGTGGTTCCAGCACCTGCCTAGCAAGCACAAGGCCCCTAGTTCAATCCCTGGTAACCACGAACAACAGAGCCAGGCATGGGTGGTGACTCACACCCACTAACAATCAGTATCACATGCCATAGTGCTGGGCATGATGACTCAGGCCTGTAATCCCAGCACTTGGAAGGCAGAGGCAGGAGGACTGCTGAGTTCGAGGCTTGCTTGGGCTACAGAGTGAGCTCAGGGCCAGCCTGAGGTACAAAGTGAGACCCTGTCTCAAAAAAAAAAAAAATAGATCATTACCACTGCACCCACTACAAAATGTACAAGTGGTTGGTAATTGTTTTAAAAATTTACTTTCACTTACATTCAGCAACATATAAAAAAATGAGAGCTTTTTAAATTTTTGAAACACCCTAAGTTAACAAAAAATAAACCTAGTGTTTAAAGTTTGCTAAAATATACATTTTCATAGTGTAGAGAGAAATAGAAATAGAAATGCTTTGCCATTATGGATCAGAATCTCAAGTGTATTTCCTATTGCCAATAATAGCTCTGTACCTGTGTTTTATCCTAACAAAATCTTCAGATACTTACCTAAAAGGATATTCATTGTAGCAACATTTTTCTAGAGTAGTGAAAAAACAGAAATTGTTCAGTAACAAGCATCTTAGGTCCTCATATATGAAATACTGTGTGACTATCAAAAATGGTTTAATGAATAAAGTTTTAAAGTACAGAAAAATGCCAGAAATCTGATAAGTTAAAGCCCACCAGTTAATCAATAGTAGATATGGTCTGGTTTTGGTTAAAAATATACATGCCCAGAAGGAATGTAAGTAGATTGAAGAATACTTATCAGGTTAATAGTTGCTCCTTCCTATGATTTAATTGTTTTTCATTTCTTAGTAAATAGATTTTACTTTTGCTGTAAAGAAAAAATAATCCCAGGACTCTAGGAGGCTGAGGCATGAAGATTCCAAGTTCAGATTGTATTTAAATAGATCATTAAGCCTACTGGAAGACAGAAATGAAACATAAAACTTATATAGTGAGGGCCGGAGGGTTAGCTCAGTGGTTCCGGCGCCTGCCTCGCAAGCTCAAGGTCCTGAGTTCGATCCACGGTGACCACATATAATGCTGGGCGTGGAGACTCACGCCCACCAACAATCAACACAGCATACCACAATGCCGGACGTGGTGGCTCATGCCTGTAATCCCAGCACTCGGGAGGCAGGGACAGGAGGATTGCTGAGTTCGCGGCGGCTTGCCTGGGCACCATAGTGAGCTCAGGGCCAGCCTGAACTACAAAGTGAGACCCTGTCTCAAAAAGCAAAAAAAAAAAAACTTATATAGTGAACGTATTATACTTCACCAGTTACCATGACAAAGTGGCGTTTACCAGGAAACTTAAAAAACTGGTATTTCTGGGCTGAGGATTGAGCTCAGTGGTTGCTCCTGCATCTGCCTCGGAAGTGCAAGGTCCAGAGTTTGATCCCGGCACCACCCACCACAGTATGGAGCATGGCGGTTCACACCAATAATCCCAGCACTTGGGAGGCAGAGGCAGGAGTATTGATGAGTTCAAGGCTTGCCTGGGCTACATAGTGAGCTCAGGTTCAGTCTGAACTACAAAGCTGGACCCTGTCTCAAAAAAAAAAAAGAAAAAAAAGAAGTAATGTTAGGTGAGAATAGTGGTGCATGCCTGTAATCCTAGTCTAAAACAGGAGGAGTGATGGGAACGTGAGGCCAGCCTGAATGCGTAGTGGGACCCTGTCTCCAAAAACAACCCAACAACAAACAGCAAAGTAATGTTAAATCTCTTTCTCTTCTGCCCCTTCCCCTCATTTTATGAAGGCTCCTGTTCCAAAGAGTGCGCTTATTCCAGTAATTCCCATCACCAAATCAACAGGTTCCCGGTTCCGGAATAGTGTGGAAGGACTGAATCAGGAGATTGAAATAATCATTAAAGAGACTGGGGAAAAGGAAGAACAGCTTATTGTAAGTAATCTTAGATCTTAAAATCAGTTTCACACATGACGTCATCTATTTTTTTAAAATACCAGTTTTAATTTCCAGATTTGCTTAGGGCTCTTCTTTCTTGACTGAAAATAGAAATTTATCTCATTTGAAAAACTTGACTTAGGAGTGATTAAAAGATTTTTATTTCTTTGTACCTTATACATGCAACTGATGAAATTTAAATTAGGAGCTTGTAATAGAAACTGTTCCAATCACTGGACAAATGATACACTTCTCTTGCTAGTCCTCCATTTAACCAAAAGTTTACCTTGTGATTTCTTTGCCTGCTTGCTTGTTCCTCCCCACTTCCCTCCCTCCTCCTCTCTCCCCCTTCCCCCCCTCCCTGGGAATTGAACTCAGGACCCTTGTTTTGCTTTTTTCCAGGACCAGGGACCAAACTCAGGACATGTACCTGTGAAGCGTACCTTATAATTTTGGGGGGATGCAAGACAGAATTCTCCCTGAGCTTGAGTCTACCTTTTCCTTGCTGTTGACAGTCATTGGTTTGGTTGATGCGCTATGTTCATGAAGCACAAGTAGAGGTGCTCTTGTCCGTTCCGCTACAGCACCTAGAAGAAAGGTTCATGTGTAGAACACGGAGAGCAATGACTGTCTCGATTTGAATACCATGTTACAGAGCGTACTTTCCTAATCACCTGCTCTTCAGTGAGGGAGGAATTAGGGAACTTGAAATAATATTTTATTGATATTTTAAGAGCCTCTGCTTTAGGAAAAACAATGGTTTATCTTAAAGAAAACACAGTTTCCCAGACTCCTCCCGTCTGTTGGGTCACGGAAAGCTTTCAGGCTGTGATAAAGGTGGATGCAGCAGAAGTGCACAGGGAGCAGGTTCCCTGCCGAGTGAGCTGCACAGGCTTTCCTCTGGGTGTGTCTGATTTTACCCTGTAATTAGCACTGCTGTGATTAACCTTTCCCTCAGGTAGGAAAGGTTAAAAATAAACACACACACACAATTTGGAGAATGAGGAAGAAGAGAGAGGGAGGACAGCCTGTCATCAGGTGTTAGTAGTTGACAGGATGGATAACCTTTTCCCAGTAGGAACCTAGTTCTTCCCCTACAGCTAGGTTCTTCCTCTTTTACCATAATTATTCTTACTGATTTTAAAAATGACATTTAGGGGCCGGAGATTTAGCTCAGTGGTTCCGGCGTGCAAGTTCCTGAGTTTGATCCTGGTAACCACATACAGTGCTGGGCATGGTGACTCACACCCACTAGCAATCAATACGACATACCAGTGCTGGGCTTGGTGGCTCACACCTATAATCCCAGCACTTGGGAGGCAGAGGCAGGAGGATTGCTGAGTTTGAGGTTTGCCTGGGCTACATTGTGGGTTGAGGGCCAGCCTGAACTACAAAGTGAGACCCTGTCTCCAAAAAAAAAATGACATTTAGGGCTGGGTATGTAGCCCAATGGTAGAGTGCTTGCCTGACACATACAAGGCCCAGTACCACAAAATAATAGCATTTAGTACACAGTAAGTAATTAAACACAGTTCATTTGTTCAGTGAGTGCTGGTCACCTGCTGTGTACCAAGCCCTAGACAGACAAATTCTTCACCTGGGATGCTCAGAGGGATGTCAGATTAGGCAGAAATGTCACCAAGGCCTAATAAGTAGAGAATTAGTGAGCTTCCAGCCCAGAGCAGAGGTTGACTTTGGGTGGGTGCCTGGCTGCCATATCTTAAACTCGGTGATAAACCAGTGTGTATTAAATGTCATGACAGCCACAGGATATTCCAGATGGACACCGTGCACCCCCGCCTCTTGCCCAGAGGAGCAGCAGCACCCGAAGCATTGACACGCAGACGCCCGGAGGCGCAGACAGAGGAAGCAACAACAGTAGCCGTTCTCAGTCCGTGTCCCCCACGTCCTTCCTCACCATCTCCAATGAGGGCAGCGAGGAGAGCCCCTGTTCGGCTGATGACCTGCTGGTTGATCCCAGGGATAAAGGTATGTGGCGCTGGAGGACTCTGTCTCGGCACGTGGGATGACAGCGAGTATAACCTGTTCAATGCTCATTCTGCTCATTTTCTAGTAGAGCGCGTGCTGGAGCCTCCCAGGCTGGGAAAATCTGGATTGCGGAACTGTAGATGTTCCCGTGGTTGCCAGGCACTGGTCTGGTTGGGGGCATTTAGGGTCTTCACACATTCTTGTGGGTTTTCTTCTTCTCTTCTGGGGGGATGGGGGAATTATTGGGGCCTGATCCTCAGGCCTACTGTGCTGAGCTGTGTCACCAGACGGGCCTCGCAGACTTGCTCAGGTGCGTCTGAACTTGCCATCCCCTCCTCAGCCTCCAGAGCTCTGGGGTTGTAGGCATGTGCCCTCAGACCTCACCTGTTTGTACTTTGTAAGTTTTTTATATTTGTAAATACAACTTCCTTATTAGTGAGTCCTAAAATGTACTTCATTCTCTCTGTACTTTATTATCTTAATACTTTTTAATTAATATGAAACCTCAAAGTTAGTGTTTCTAAGAATTTGTGATATTTCTCACAAGAATTAAAGTGGCATAGTGAAAGCAAGATGAGTGTTCAGAGCAAGCCTCAGGTAAAGGCTGAGCGTCCTTACATACTACAGATATAACCTGGGCACAGGAGTAGTGTGAGTAGTAAGATGTCCTTCCTTTCTCTATCAAGGCAATGCTTCATTAGTGTAGTTCTAGTTACTGATGTACTTAGAAGCAACACTGGGACGTTTGTTTGTAAATTCCAATGCTCAGTTCAATAATTTAGAGCTTCCTATATACAGTGTATTAAATGTTCTAAAATGCTCCCCATTCATAATCACCTAAACCATTGAAATTATATGCCACTTATGAAGGACAAGTTTCCCTGAAAAAAGTCACCTCAGTTTACAGAACAGCTGTGTATCCTGGGCTTCTTTTTCTCTTACCTTTTAAATTGAGTCAATCATGGCTATTAAAATCTGCACTCTGATTTCCCATGCTTTCTGCTTCTGTGTGTAACAGTTCCATGGTCTATGTCCTGATGCATTTATTTTAGATTAGTGGCCAGTTGGCTTCTCTGAATATCTTTCTAAGCAACCAGGGCCATCTATACTTCTGCTGCCAGTGAGGAATTTGTAGTTGACACAGATTGAAAATTTAGGTAGTTATTTAACACATCACGAATGTTAATATAGGGCTGGAGGTTTAGCTCAGTGGTTTCATCACCTGCCTAGCAAGCACAAGGTCCCTGATTCGATCCTGGTAACCACATACAACAATGCTGGGCGTGGTGACTCACGCCTACCAGCAGTCAGTACCGCACACCACAGTGCTGGGCGTTGTGGCTCACACCTGTAATTCCAGCACTTGGCAGGCAGAGACAGGAGGATTGTTGAGTTCGGGGCTTGCCTGGGCTATATTGTAAGCTCAGGGCCAGCCTGAACTACAAAGTGTCTCAAAAAAAAAAAAAGTAGCCGGGCGTGGTGGCTCACGCCTGTAATCCCAGCACTCGGGAGGCAGAGACAGGAGGATTGCTGAGTTTGAGGCTTGCCTAGACTACATAGTGAGCTCAGGGCCAGCCTGAACTACAAAGCGAGACCCTGTCTCAAAAAAAAAAAAAAGTTAACGTAGTGTAAACTGAGGACATCAGCACTGAACAGAGTGGTAGAGTGAGGAAGTGTCCCCTTTGATAGTTAATTTGGAAAGATTTCAGAAATGTTGAGGCAGACTTGGAAGGAAGTTGTAGGAAAATAAACAGAATTTAGCCCTTTAGGAGAACGGATGCTCATAGGTAGAAGCAAGTGTTTAGTGTGACTCTGACTGCCATGTAGACTGTGTACAGAGAAGCAGAAATACTAGTTTTAAAAATTCTGGCCAGGGGCCGGAGGGTTAGCTCAGTGGTTCCGGCGTCTGCCTCGCAAGCGCAAGGTCTTGAGTTTGATCCACGGTGACCACATATAATGCTGGGCATGGAGACTCACGCCCACCAACAATCAACACTGCATACCACAATGCCTGACATGGTGGCTCACGCCTGTAATCCCAGCACTCGGGAGGTAGAGACGGGAGGATTGCTGGGTTCGCGGCGGCTTGCCTGGGCACCATAGTGAGCTCAAGGCCAGCCTGAACTACAAAGCGAGACCCTGTCTCAAAAAGCAAAAAAAAAAAAAAAAAAATTCTGGCCAGGCCAAATGTTAATGATAACAACCATTGGACAATTTTGAGTACTTTTGTTGGGAAAAATGGAAGTGGTATTTGAGTGTACTTCCTGCGTTTAGTGTAGAAATCGTGAAGCAAGCCACATCAGTGTTCAGTACTAAGGACTAAATATACAAACTTAAGTTTTAAGTGCAGAAGAAATTAGAATCTTAAAATTGTTTATGCATGGGCTGGAGGGTTAGCTCAGTGGTTCCGGCGCCTGCCTCGCAAGCGCAAGGACCTGAGTTCGATTCCTGGTAACCACATTATAACGCTGGGCGTGGAGACACACCCACCAACAATCAACACCACATGCCACAATGCCGGACGTGGTGGCTCACGCCTGTAATCCCAGCACTCGAGAGGCAGAGACAGGAGGATTGCTGAGTTCGCGGCGGCTTGCCTGGGCACCATAGTGAGCTCAGGGCCAGCCTGAACTACAACACAAGACCCTGTCTCAAAAAGCAAAAAAAAATTGTTTATGCATTTGTTTAATAAGCATTGTCTCCTTTTTCCCAGGAATTAATTAGATATAGTGGTAATGTTAATGCATATAGCACACTACTTCTCTCAGGGAGTTTATGTTTAGGGAAAAGCCACGCATGGTTACTGATGTCCAAACTATGCATTTTTGTTGTACATTTTAGTAAGTTGACTTGTCCTTTCTTGCAGAGAATGGGAATAACTCTCCGTTGCCCAAGTATGCAACATCCCCAAAACCTAACAACAGTTACATGTTCAAACGGGAACCGCCAGAGGGCTGTGAGCGGGTCAAAGTCTTCGAAGAGTGCTCGTAAGTATCCCCCACTAGAGTTTTCAAGTAAGTTGACAGAGTGGTGTCCCTTATATAAGCATCTACCATCCAGATGATATAATCATTTGGCTTTTGCAGTGTTTGCTAAAAGCAGCTACAGTGCTCCCACAGAGGCACAGTCTTTTTTTACAGTGAAGAAATTCAATGGTAATAGTGTGCAGACTTGATTGAGATTCCCTCAACCATCTCATTGTGTTCTGTTCCAATAAGGCTCACATAGTAGAGTTTAGCAATGTATCATTCAAGATAGACCACAGATTTTACCTAGTGTGCCTCCAGTTTTTCAAGAATCAAATCTGCTTCAGTTTTTACCTACTTTTGGTTCTCCAATTTGGGAAATATTTTGAAATACTTTTGTTTGCCGCTACAGGGTACAATTATGTTACTTTGCAGGATCTTTCACAGTACTGTGATGAAGAGAATGTAAGAAGCAAATGGGGGCTTTCTTTGTGCAGGATAGGCAAGCCCTGTACCACTGAGCTACTCAGAGCCCCAAGGAGCAGAATTTTTAACAGTGTCTAATGCCCTTGGTATCTGATCTCCAATACCCATGTACTTCTGCCTACTAGTCCTATTTTAAAGTCACATTTCACCCAAAAAGTGTACAGATTTGTATTTTCAGAAGCTGTGGTTACTGTTCTACAAGTTGTAGCTAAAGGTTGGAGGTGTGTATGAGATAGAACGAATCAGTGAGAAACATTCTAAGCTCCATGGTATAGTACTTAGCCCTCATCCTCCAATCCCGCTGCAGTTACAAATCACAGAGCCATCCTTTTTCTGGGATTTCTTACTGTGAAACCTAAAATATAGATATGGAGGTAATCTGACCTTTTTCAATTCAAGTTTGTCTCTTTCCTTTATCATGAACATCCTCGAGTGATTTGAATATTTCAAGTCCTTTTGTTTCTCTTATATATCCTTTTTTGGTGCTGTTTTAATCTAACTTCTGAGTGATCATGCCATACAAAGAGCATTGTCTTCAAATCCCTTCAACTTTTCTGCAGCAAAATACCAGCTGTCATTCTCCTGTCTGCTCCTGTGA
Organism: Thryonomys swinderianus; assembly: GCA_004025085.1. Taxonomy (NCBI): domain Eukaryota; kingdom Metazoa; phylum Chordata; class Mammalia; order Rodentia; family Thryonomyidae; genus Thryonomys; species Thryonomys swinderianus. The sequence goes on from PVIC010013640.1 coordinate 14,976, forward strand.
CAGTAACTGAAAACACTTTTGAGCAACTGCTCATTTTAGCTTTTTTCATCGTGCCAGCCTGTAAGTTTTAAATGAGGCCAGATCAAAATGTAAGCTAGTATTTTTTGCAGATTTGTCCATGCATTCCTTGAATCATAATCACTGGGGAATTTGTAGAAACCAGATTCCCAGGACAACTCAGGATGACCAGTAAATACATAAGCTGAACCTTCGTTCTTCATTTTTGCCAAGTGTCTCAGATAATTCTTACACACAATTTAAAAATGCTAGTGTAGACCTTTTCCTGAAAGTTCTAAGAAATGAGGTCATTCTGTTAGCCAAATCATTTGGCCTAAATCTTTTGTTTTGAATTCACCTTTTCAGTTTTATTCATTGGCGTTTGGGATTTGCCTCAGTGCAAAGAAATAACTGATTGACTGAAAAGCAATTTGATTTTGTTTTTTTTTTTTTTTTTTAGAAATGACCTGGAACATTTGTTATATAGGTGGGTGCCCTCTGTTGTCTGCTTAACACTGCTATGTTTGGAAAACTACTCAGGATTTAACTGTATGGAGAATCCATATTGTACTTTGTTTTCTAAAGGAGAGGAGAAAGGACAGGAGTGGAGGGGCTATGTAGATCAAAAACATGCAAACAGGTCAGCCCTGACACATTGTTTTATGGCACATTAACCTGTTAGGAGAAGGCAAACCTATTTTTTTTTTTTTTTTTTTGAGACAGGGTCTCGCTTTGTGGTTCAGGCTGTCTCTGAGCTCACTATGTAGCTCAGGCAAGCCTTGAACTCAGCAATCCTCCTGTCTCTGCCTCCCGAGTGGTGGGATTACAGGCGTGAGCCACCACGCCCAGCATTGTATGTGGTTACCGGGGATTGAACTCAGGACCTTGCACTTGCGAGGCAGGCGCCGGAACCACTGAGCTAACCCTCCGGCCCAAGGCAAACTTATTTTTAATGTAATGTTTATTATGAATTTTACTGGGATAATGGATGTGTAGCACACAAAAACCTATTTATATGTTAATCATGTTCCAATGACTAAAAATCAGTAATCAGCAGTGGATTGCTTAGCGGTAATTTTAACTTTCTATCACTAAAACATGTTCCTCACAGTCTTAAGAAAATCAAGTACCTCTTTTGCCTCACATCCTAGCATTAAAGCAAAGTTAGATGGTTGCTAATTTGAAAGTTTAAGAAGTCCCTGGTAGCTTTAACCACTGAGGATGCATCGATAAGTATCCCTCTGGCAACTAGTACCATCGGCTAAGACTGTCCCTTGCCTTGTGAGGGACCGTCACACACATACCGTGGGCCATTCAGAGCTGCCCAGCAGCTATATGCACAAATTAGGGTCTCATTGTAAATGCTTAATCATTGTTTTGATGCTTTGTCTATAATTCTTACTTTTGATTTAAAGTACTAACTTAACCTGAACTGGTATTTGGGGTTGAGTATAGGGTGATAATCTGGTTTCTTATTAGCTGTTTTCCTGAAAAAAAAAGTAGATAATTCAGTTCAAGCCCCAAAAGCCAAGACCAGATTTTTCAGTTCTGTTTAATAAGTGTGTTTAATATGTTTAATAAAGGCACATACCAGAGCCTTCATCCGCACTCAGTTAGCCCTTTGTAGTGAGGTTAAATTTGTGCTTCCTGATCCCAGCAAACGCAATCTTATGTTTTATGTTGCTAGATATTCTGGCCACCTGGGAGTATAGAAGGGTTTTTGTTGTTTTTACTTCTATCTCTTTAGCAGGACAATCCTTTTAAAAGAACTGTTTAAGGAAAAATGAAATTTGAAACCAGTTGTGAGTTTTTAATCCACTGTCTCAGGTCTCTCACAATGGTGTTGAGCAAGGATGCTCAGAGGGTGGTTACCTTCACTTCCCTCCAGCCTTCCCCAGCCCCCACCCTTACCGTGTGCCGCCCTGTCTGTCCCCAAGGCCTAAGGCAGACCTGACAGTTCCGAGAGCTTCTCCTCTGTCCTCCCCTTCCAGGAAGGCCAGCGGCTCAGTGCGGGTGTGTGCGTCCAGGGCATGTTGGGGACGGGAAGGGCTCCCCTCACCCCTCAGTGCGGTCGATCTGTGAGGCTTTGGGCACCACAAGAACCTGTTCTCCAGGCTGCCCCTGTGTTTGCTCTCAGAACTTGTTTGAGTTCTCTTTTGGGCCTGCTCAAGTCTGCTGTGTACGTTTCCCGAAGAATGCCACTGTCAGCTTCTTCCACACACTTGGACAGCAAGGACCATGCCTTACGTAAGGCCTAAAAACGGGGGTCAGCTCTGTGGCCGAGCCCCTTCCCAGAGGACCCTGGCTGACGGCCAGCAGTCTAGACTTAGCACAGGGTGATCGATCCCCTTCCACCTCAGTCACCCGGCGCACCCTGCTCAGTTTCCTTCTGCCGAGCAGTGCTGTCCTGGGGGGCTCGGCAGGGTTTTGCTCTGGCTTCTCCGCTCTAACAGCAGGCAGAGCCCCGAAGGGCTCAGAGAAGCCCTCTCAGAGCTGCATCGTCTTGCCCTGGGGTTGAGGTCACTGGGCTGTCACACAGAGGGTCGTCCCCACCCCCCCATGGAAGAGTGATTCCTGGCGCCCCCCCCACAAGGGCTGGGAAGGCGTGGCCCGGTCTGAGGGCTGCCCCCCCCCGCCCCCGCAGCAAGGGGTTGGGGTGAAGCGCACAGCAGGCTCGATGCCTGAAGCCAGGGGCCTGGCGGGGTGGAGGTCTTGCTGCCTCTTTGCAGTAAAGTCAGCACTCGCAGCTCGTGCTGCTGCGTGCAGGTCGCACCGCCCAGACTGGGCTCTGTCTGTCTCGGCTTAGGTGCTGCAGTGTGAGAGGCTAGAAGAGTGATTCGCGTGGGTAGGCTGGATTGTGCCTGGGAGAGGGCGTGAGAGGAGGCTTCGGTGCTTTTCACTGTTCATGGTGTTATTTCTTGATGTAATCATTTGTCATTGTTTGCGTTATTTTGGGGTGAGTTTGTCATACCTTTGCATGAGAGCATTAAGGGACTTAAATTTTTTGTATTTCTGCCTTAAAGACGTACATTCAAAAGTTTATTGCAAGTCTGGAATTTTCTTTGTGTTTTCGAAATGTGGTTTTGTCTTAAGATCTGTTAGTAGTCATGTGTCTTCAGTAATTTTTTTATTTTTTTTGCTTTTTGAGACAGGGTCTCGCGTTGTAGTTCAGGCTGGCCCTGAGCTCACTATGGTGCCCAGGCAAGCCGCCGCAAACTCAGCAATCCTCCTGTCTCCGCCTCCTGAGTGCTGGGATTACAGGCGTGAGCCACCACATCCCGCATTGTGGTATGCGGTGTTGATTGTTGGTGGGTGTGTCTCCACGCCCAGCATTATATGTGGTTACCGGGGATCGAACTCAGGACCTTGCGCTTGCAAGGCAGGTGCTGGAACCACTGAGCTAACCCTCCGGCCCAATCTTCAGTAATTTTTAAAATAATTAATTGAGTTTTGGTTCTAGGGTCTGTCCCAGGACCTTTTTAAGCCCAGTTCTTTTCCACTGAGCTCCTTCTCAGGCCTGAGTCTGAGGCCTGGTAGTGAGCTAACTTCAAACACATAAGCTACAAACTAGTCCTCATTTGAATGGGACATAAGAACTGATGAGCATTTCCCTCTAAAATAAGAGTGAAAGTTATCTCCAGTAATCCAGCTGGCACAGGAAAATAGGAGCACTATCTATTGACAGAAATATGACCTTAATTTCCTGTCTTCTTTAGAGAGTGGAAAGCTGTACTCTAGGGGTGAGTAGTGCTCTTATCTCTGATGTATCCAGATAAACTTGTGACGCTAAAAGTAATTGCCATATTAAGTTTCCATTTTGTTCAGGAAGGTATAGTGTACATGTCAGCAGTTGGAATGGTGATGTCCTTGTCTTTGCTCCTCAGTGACAGTTTGACAGAGGTGTCTGTGTGTGGGGCTCGCTGTGAGCAGTCCCCCCCACAGCGCGAGCACAGCGCGCATCTTGGCACCGGCTTCCCAGGTCTGTTGTTTACTTGTTCTTTGAAGCCCAGCTCAGAAGTCTCTTTGTTTGAAGTCTTTTTTCCTTCCAAACTCTTCTTTTCCTCCCTGCCCTAGGTTGTCCTTCGTGCTTGCTACCTCTAAACTTTCTGCAAACCTTTGCTATTACATTGATCTCATGCAAATAACCTCTGCTATGCTGTGGACAGGTTTCTCAGTCTGCCAGAGCTGATAGACCCCTTCTCAAAGTACTAATTTACATGCACGAACATACAGTTATATTGAAATACAGTTCCATCCCAGCATCCCTTCCCTCCTCACACTAAAAACTAAGTCCTGTCTCTTCCTTGTTGATGGTTTCAGCTTTGTTTCTTAGAATCTAGTGATGTCTTGGAACACCTAGGTATTCACTGATCTGAACTGTCACCGTGAGAGATGAGAATACTTTGGCTTTGCAACCTAAGTCTTTTTTTATTCAGGTTCATCCACATTAATTTCATTTCAGTTTTGTAGTACTTCTCTGTTACTTAACCATTTAATTTTAAAACTGTTTCAGATTTTTATAGAGTACCATTAACACCAGAAGTTGCTTTTCAATCATTTCGGATATTTTTCAGAAGATCTGGGAACAGGAAAGGGTATTACTTCAATAAAAACTTTAAAGCAAAGGACTACTGTTTTTATTTACACTATCCCCAGAAGACTACCGTGGTTACCTCCAAAAATTGTTTCAGAGGTTTTTTTAAGAGAAAGCCCTTACCTACCTACCAAAATTTTCTCTAGCTGTGGTTGAACTTAGCAAAAGATGAGCAGTGTGTATCATTAATTTTCTTCCTCTCTTCAGAATAGTAGACCTGGGAAAAATCATGAAAGTGAAACATATTTTTGTCTTTAAATATGTAGGTTTTCTTTTGCTTTAGGCTTTCTCCTTGTCTGCATAGCTCTTCACTGGTGTGTGGCGGTCCCGGGCCTGCGCACCTGCCTGGTACTGGGCTCCTGCGGGGCCTAGAAGTGCAGCCGTGAATGGTTCTGCTGGAACTTCCACACGACCCAGTAATAGTTTGGTCCACGAGGTTTGAAGCTCTTGGTGCAGCTTGAGTTTTGTGTTCCTTCTGTATATCAATAAGCTGCCTGTTTTCAGTGAATTAAAGAACTTATTTCCAGTGTCCAGTGATTTAAAGTACTGAGTTGTCTGTTCTGTGTCTAGGCCAAAACAACTTCATGAAATCCCAGCCTTTTACTGTCCTGACAAAAACAAAGTGAATTTCATTCCTAAAAGCGGCTCTGCTTTCTGCCTCGTCAGCATCCTCAAGCCACTCCTTCCCACACCAGATCTCACCCTCAAGGGCTCTGGCCACAGCCTGACGGTCAGCACGGGGATGACCACCACCCTGCTTCAGCCTATTGCCATGGCCTCCTTGTCTACAAACGCAGAGCAGGACCGAGTCTCCAGAGGGACCAGCACAGTCCTGCCTTCGGCCTCCCTGCTGCCACCGCCAGAGCCAATCGAAGAAGCAGAAGGATAGGCCCCTGTGCTGTGGCGCTGTGGCTCTGGGTAACTGAGGACTGCTCGGGTGATTCGACCGTGAGGGCACCGTGCACTCCCGGCTGGCTGAGGCGCAGCCCCGCTCTCCGGCAGGGTGTCGGAGGCTTCGGAAGCAGCAGCCCCTCTGACTGGTCCTGCTCACGAGGCCAGGAAGGCCAGGCTTGTTGTTCAGCCTGCTTTTTCCTAAAGCAGAAAAGTCTCATTCTTTACTTTGGGAAGGACAGTGTTACATTGTTTTTTTGTTTTCAGGTTAGACTTGTATAAAACACACAAAACACAGAACAGGATCCCTGATTCCCAAAAAGGAGGTGTGAATGGTGCTGCAAGAACCATCTTTTGTATGCAAAGGACTTATTTTATGATACCAGTGTCACATTTTCTGAAACGCAGCAAACAGGATGTTCAAAGATTCTTTGGTGGCCTCTTGTTTCTTGCTTCCCTTCCTAGATGTGTGCTTTTCTCAGCTGTTTTCAGCTTTGGGGCCAAAGGGATTGTTGACATTTTCCCAGCAATGTTAATGTCATGACTGTATTCTCCCAAATAAGAATCGATAGGTAAATGCATTGAACAAGTATATATAAAAAGAGAAAAAGCAATATCCGTACATTATGTGATTTATATTCTTTGATGTCAAAAGTTTGTGCTTTGGGTGAAATATTTGTAAAACTATTGTTTTCCTCACCCGTACACATTTCACTGTGTGGTCAAAAAAGTTATAGTCCGAAGACAAGTGCTTTAATGTTCTCACCCATATTGAGGCTTGATTTAAGTCAGTGAGCCAAAAGGAAGCTATCCAGTGTTGACTGCTAGCTAGGAAAATAAGGAGCCCTTTGGTTTTCTGTGAAATGTATGTCATGTGATCGCCGCCCTCTGCCCCAGGTGTCACTCTGACATCCTCGGTGTGTCATAACCCCAAGAAGACCCTCCAAGGCTGTGCATGGATTTCCTCCTCTGCTTTTGTGATGTTATTGTCTTGTGGATTTGGTCAGGGTTAGTAGCTTGCCAGGAGTGTAATCCACTGAGTAACAATCCTAGCCACAGAATCTCGAGACTGACTTTTTCTTTGTGGTGACTGGCACTGAGATTTGTTGTCTACAGATTTTGCTAGTTTTCTCTTCAGCCTTTCCACACGGTGGAGAAAGCAGACAAGAAGAGCTTCTGAGCGTAAACAATAGGTACCTTGGCAAGATACACACAGTTTGGATTTCAGCTCATCGTAACACAAACAACTGCCAATAATGTCACATAGTAACAGTATTTTATTTTGGAGGTATGTGGTAGTAATATTGAGGAGTAGCTCTTCTTAAAAATGAATTTCAGCAAGTGGTATTGATTTTTAAAAAGCACCCTTTTAATATCTTCATATACTACTTTAAGATGCAATAATTTACTATACATCCTATAGGCACAAAAAGTTTTAAATTCTTAGGGAAGAGATCCCATTTAGGTTAATAAGTCAGCTTGTCCAGAAAGATTCCATCAAGAAAAACCTAGTGCAGTGGTGGCAAACCTATAGCATGTGTGCTGCAGTGAGCTGTTATCATTGAAAGTTTTAAAAGGTTTGTCATCCCCAAGTGATAGCAGTAAATCTGCAAGGACTTATATTCATGGATCTTTAAAATATCTAGGCAATTTAAAGCATGCCCTTAATAGTCATTAAGATGGAGATGTATTTAGGTAAGTTAAGTACATTCAAACCTATGAATGAATCTGTCAAGTTGTAGTTGGTAGGACTGGTGAATTTTGTTACTTTTTCCATCCAAAACTTAATTTAGGACCTTTTGAGCAGGGAACACTGTTACTAGGGGTCTGAATGTTCTGATTGATTTACACCTTTTCCTTTTGCCATTTCACTGGTGAGGAGCCACACTATGAGAAGTATAGGAGAAAAAGTTAAATTGAAGTCAGGTGAGTCCATATGAATAGAGCAGAAAGTAGTTAAAAATGAGATTTTGTGCTGGGTGTGGTGGCTCATGCTTGTAATCCCAGCACTCGGGAGGCAGAGACAGGAGGATTGCTGAGTTTGAGGCTTGCCTGGACTACATAGTGAGCTCAGAGCCAGCCTGAACTACAAAGCGAGACCCTGTCTCAAAAGGAAAAATAAAAAAAAGAGATTTTGTTGTGTGTTTTACTTTTTATTTTATTTTTTGCAGTACCAGGGATCAAACTTGGGCCCTTTGTGCTTGCAAGGTAGGCGCAGTACCACTTGAACTAAATCCCCAGCCCTGTTTGCCTTTTTAAACCCTCAGGGTTTTTTTTTCTTTTACTTGAAGTCTTTCCTTTGCTCAATACTTTACTTTTCCGTCTCCATTCCCACTAGTCCGAAGGATAATTTACAGATAGAATGTCACTTTGTGACACATTCTTTCGTTCTTTTGTACTCAGTGCAAACTCATGTCTTTCATATACCCTTAATGTAAGGTCAGAAGGAAGAACAAGTTTCAGATTCATTATTTAAAATCTTTATTTTAAATAGAACTTTTAGTTGCAAGTTTGATTATATGCAGAACGTGAATTTATAAGTATATGAGTTGTATGGCAACCAAACACATCCCTTCAGTGGGGAGAAATAGAGCCTGAGGTTGGGGGCGGAGCATGCGGTCCAAGATACAAAACTGTAACCTTCAGTGCCAAAGGGCTAATTTTTAAGCATATGAGCTATATTACAGTGTTTAAAAATAGGTTCATCCAGTTGTTTTATTTAACCCCTTGTTCCCAGATGTTTTTTGTAAAGTGGAGTTCACTCAGAACGCATGATGGATTCTAATTACACTCCAAAATGATCGTTTTTTTTCCATAGAAAACTGTATAGAAAATAGCTGCAGTGAGATCATAATTTGAATTTTTTCAAATTAAAATACTTCCTTTGCAAAAAAAAGACAAATCTTTCAGCATAACTACTATTCTGCAGTTACTGTGTCAATCTTACCTCTTTTTTACCCTTAAAATAATTTCTTCCTTACGATGACAAACTACCCTTTCTGATTATGACCAAGTCTATTACTTACATGGCTTTTGTGAGCAATTATGTTTTTAAAATTCTAGTTTGGCCTTTTTGGTTAAACATGGTGAGAATGGATGCCAAAAATATCTTTAAGCTAGAGTGTTCGTTTTGTTTAAAATGTCCCTTACACTTAATGCACAGGCCAAATCAGTCCTTTAGAAGGTGCTATTACTTACTAATATCTGGTAACACGAAAGGCCTGTTTCCTTGCAACTGTTTAAAAAGCATTAGTTTTCACTGGGAGGTGTTAAAAAATGGCTGAACGTAGAGCTAACTGCCTCTGTGTCCAACATTAGGACCAGGTTGTAAGGACTTTAAGGAAAATAAACATTGTCACTACTAAATTTACTATTTTTATTGTTATGAGGACACATTTGCAGTATGTAATGATTATGTTCATCATGGGGAGTTCACACATATACATAACATAGCTTGACTTCTTACTTCCTGTTTTTCTCTGTTCCCCTCTAAATTTACTGTTGTTGTACAACTTCAGATTCATTCCTCAATGCTTGGATTTTGGGTGTCTCAGAACTGGACCACAGGAAGCGCTGAGTTTGCAAAATTAAGCTAAGAATACTTTACTCCGCACTTTAAAGTTTATGTTCATTCTGCTTAAATTAGTGATGAGCAGAGTAGTCTGAACAATATTTTGTTTATACAGTCCTGTTGAATATAATTTATATTTTTTAAACTCTGCATTTTTCATCTGTTGAAGCTGTATAAATCTTTTTAAAAATGCAATTTAAAAATTGTTTTCTAACAAGATTCTCCCCAAAACAGCATTTCCAATGGTAATAGATGTTGTTACTATGTACTTATGTATTCCCTGTACCTGAACACTTGTTGCTGCCTCACAAGAAAATAGAACTTTTATGTTAAAAATAAAGTTTGTTCTTGATTTTTCTGTGTATTTTTGAGTAGTCTCAAATTCAGAGTACTTTTCATTTTAGACATTTCTAGCCTGATACAATTAGAAGCCAAGTATAATTGTTTTCACAAATTGATAGAAAAATGTTTGTATTAAGCAGCAGGTCCTTTGTTGTCTGTACTTGGAACTGAAAGTGCCTGAAATTTGTGCTGAGTACGGACAGACATCAGAATACAAGCAGCACGTGGGAAGGTATGTGTCTATAAGTAATTTAGTATTTCAAACCTAGAGATGAATTTGCTGATACAGTCACCGTTTCATTCTAAAAGGCAAAAGATTCATACAATCTGAAGAGAAACCAGAGTATTCATTTTCATTCTAAAGTACATGAAGAGGGCTCCCCCTCCCTTTTTTTTTTTTGGAGACAGGGTCTCGTTTTGTAGTTCAGGCTGGCCCTGAGCTCACTATGTAGCCCTGGCAAGCCTCGAACTCAGCAATCCTCCTGTCTCTGCCTCCCAAGTGCTGGGATTACAGGCATGAGCACCACGCCTGGCACTGTGGTATGTGGTACTGATTGCTGGTGGATGTCAGTTACCAAGCCCAGTGTTGTGTGTGGTTAGTAGGATTGAACCAGGGACCTTGCGCTTGCAAGGTAGGTGCTGGAACCACTGTAAATCTCTAGCCCAGCCCCCTTTTAAATTCTTGCTTAACCAACCATATTCTTCCTCTGTGGAAATAATTTTAAAATAGTTGTTTTGGCCTGAGGCATTTCTTCAGCACCTGTGTCACAGGACTGGGTCTGGGAAAGTCCCAAAAAAAGCTGAAATAAGGGGCTTAATCCACTCCTATCACAGAAGATTTTCAAGATATGTCAGAGGAATGAGTAGGGTCAGGCAGATAGAGAGATTATAGGATGCAGTTGAGAGGGTTCAGTTTGAAACTGGAAACACTCTTTTTGAGGGGTAAAAAGCCAAGGAAGAAAGTACCCTAACTTCCCCACTCAAAAGTGTACCAGCCTGCTCCACAGGTGAGTTTTGATTTTGTTTGGAAAAGTGATTTAAACATTCTCTGTATTTGCTTAGCCTCCTCTTTAAGCAGGCCAATTTTTTAGTGATGGGCTTGGTAGGAGAGGAGTGTAAATCTAGGCAAGTGTGCTTGGCCTGGCGGTTACGGGCGCCTGGCCTAGTCCGGGAAGTTGTAGTCTTCAACAGGACAGGGCTTGGGGCCCTTCCAGGAAGATGACGGCCATAAGCACTAACGAATCGGCCCCTGGGACTCCGTCTACACACTAGAAAATAATAACCTGGAGAAGCAAAGAAGGGAGTTGTAACCGTGTTTACGAGCATAACGGATTTAATGCAAAATATACAAATACATAAGCCTTTCAAGATTGGCTTACAGTGAACACCGAGTCGGACGTGGAAGGGCGCAGAGGCCGTGTGCACCGGAGAGCAGAGCCAGCGGTCCCGCCAGAGGCGGGCGCTCACTCAAGCGTCCTGCGGGCCCCGCGCTGGAAGGCTGAGGCGGGCGTCCGAAGTGAAAGCGCACGCTGGGGCCCCTGAAGAAACGCGTTTATTTCCCGTTTATGTCATTGTGGCACCGTCCTTCCTAGGTTGGGTCTTCCATGCCCGGAAGTTTGCTGAGCCAATTTAGTTGGGTTTTTCTTACTCAAGTTTACACAATCCATTAACTCCCGGAGGTGGAGTCCTGGAAGGATCTGATGGAAAAGTTGCGGCCTGCAAGAAATCGAAGAGACAGAGGGGACGTGGGGAAAGGCGCTCGGCATGTCACCCCGGCCCCTGGCTCACGGCTCGCGAGGAGGGGCTGGATTTCCAAGGGACACGGCGGAAGCAGGGCCTTCCACGCCTGCAAGTGCAGCGGCGGCGGCTGCGCGCCCGCGGAGGGTGAGTGACCGCAGTCCCAGCGCCGGTCAGCGAGGGGAGCGCACAGGTGCCTTGCGGAGCTGCTGGGCGGGCTCGGCCGGAGCCTGGGACTGGAGAGGAGGGGAGAGCTGCGGCAGCGCTGCCTGAAACTGAGCGGCCTGGTCCACCCGCGCGGCCGGAGGCCAGGTTCCGCCTGAGCTCGGCTCCTGCATGCCCAGGGCGGAGCCCGTCCCGGTCCGTTCCAGGGTCCCGTGTGCGACAGCTGCCAGGCGCACACCTCACGGGATGTAGTAAGTGGGTACGTTTTGGAACACCACGAGATGGTAGCAAGAGCTGGGAGGAGAGTGAAGGGAAAAGTGGGACTTGATCACTCGGGCCAGGGGTTTTTATAGGACCAGACACCGTGGTCCCAGGCACCTCCGCCCTCTCTCTCCTAGACCGTCATGAGGGTGGGATTTGGCTTATGGTCGAATGGCGAGAAGGGAAGTGGCTCACAGACTTCCCCGTGTGCGGATTTTAGACGCCTGGACAGTCAGGATGGGCGTGTTACCGCTGGATGACGGGGCGGGGGGGCAGCCCCTTTGTTTTCCACTGGACTCGTTCTGCCAGCTGCTTGCTGGTGCCTGAGTCCCGTGCACAGCTGGGCTTTGACTGCCGCCCTGTCTGCCAGAGACAGAGGACACATCGTGGACTGGGCGCTGCCCCAGGACTGTGCCCGTAACATAACCATACACTTGAAATCACACAGATTTTTTTTTTTCTTTTTCTTCTTTAGCGGGGTTTTCCCCAAATGTGAGCATTATTTTTAGGGTCTTTTTTAAAAAATTGTTTTCTTGGGCCGGAGGGTTAGCTCAGTGGTTCTGGCGCCTGCCTTGCAAGCATAAGGTCCTGAGTTCGATCCCCAGTAACCACATACAATGCTGGGCGTGGAGACTCAGGCCCACCAGCAATCAATACCCCATACCACAGTGCCGGGCGTGGTGGCTCACGCCTGTCATCCCAGCACTCGGGAGGCAGAGGCAGGAGGATTGCTGAGTTCGAGGCTTGCCTGGGCTCCATAGTGAGCTCAGAGCCAGCCTGAACTACAAAAGCAAGACACTGTCTCAAAAATTGTTTTCTTTCTTTCTCTTCTTTCCTACCTGCCTTCATCACAAGTTTCCTGGGGCTTGGGTAGCTTTTCTGTGACCCACGCTGGGCCTGTAGTCTTTTTCTGCTTCTCTTTTTTTCCCCTCTGCTCCCTGTTAACTTTCCTCAAAGTATTTCTCTTACTTTAACTCTCTGTAACTTCCTTTTTGTCCCTCTTTTATTTTCTCTTGCTAGTTTTTTGTCTGTCCTTTAATTCCATAGATACCCTTCTGCTCCCCAAGATCCTTTGTACCAGTTTTGTCTCCTTTTTATATCATAGAGCTTAGTTTCAAAGTTTCTTGCATTCCTTCACTCCCAAATGCTGTATTTTTAATAGTATAATTATAAAGCCTTGTTAATCTTGATACTTAACTGTGCAAAATTATTGTTTGTTTCTACCACTAGTAAAGATACAGTTGTCACATTTAGTACATATTAGCGATAGGTCAATTCCTGGGTTGCCTTAATGTTTGTCATAATTGTGGACTTTTTCCCAGGATTGAGGGTGGTAGATGATTGGTTGTCGTGGTATGTTAATATCTATTTTGTCCCAGACAGTACGAGTGTCAGTGACTCACGTACTTGTCGCTATCTCTCCGTAAGGCCCCACTCAGGTTTCCTTTGTGACATTAACAGTAGAGTCCAGATAACGTGGATGCTGGGCTAACTATCCTGCATCCTCGTCTCTCTACTCATCCTCATCTCATCAATCAAGGCGGGTGGATCTTGGGGCTGTAACAAAGGACTGTGGTTAGCCATGCCCGGGTACATCCCTGAAAAGCAGCTAAAGAGGTCTCTAAAGAGGCAACAAAGTCCTCCAGACTATAAACATCTACCAGCCAAGTGTTGCTTATGCATAAACCAACTTACCTAGAACTTTTGGGAGATAATGTATTCCAGAAAGTTAACACACAGAAACATAAATATTAACCTCAGTCATACATAACCTTTTTATTATCAATTTTTTTTTTTTTTTTTTGCTTTTTGGAGACAGGGTCTCACTTTGTAGTTCAGGCTGGCCCTGAGCTCACTATGGAGCCCAGGCAAGCCGCCGCGAACTCAGCAATCCTCCTGTCTCTGCCTCCCGAGTGCTGGGATGACAGGCGTGAGCCTCCACGTCCAGCATTGTGGTATGCGGTGTTGATTGCTGGTGGGCGTGAGTCTCCACGCCCAGCATTATATGTGGTTACCAGGGATCTAACTCAGGACCTTGCGCTTGCGAGGCAGGCACCGGAACCGCTGAGCTAACCCTTCCGGCCCTTATTATCAAATTTTATTGTTTTTATTTTCAAGTCCATGCCTCAGGTTTGTTATCCCTCATCCAATAATGTTTTAAATCTGTTACCCAATTTATGCAATTGTTTTATATGGAAAGCCCCCAAAAGAACCAGAAGTTTGCAAGGGCAAAAGTGAAAAAAGAAAATTGACACAAGCTCAAAATATGTTTAATGAAGCAGCTGCAGGTACCTCAACCAGTTATTGAAACAGATTAACAGGCCGACAAGATAACATATATAACACATGAATCAGTTACAGTTCATCAGAGTCACTCTTAGATGCTGGCCATGCTGAATTATAGTAATCATTTTCATAGTTGTAGGTTTATAACTATAAATAGACTAGTCAGTTTTTCTGGAAGTTATCAGTTAGCTCTGTGATTTTCTTAGGTAAGTCATAACAGTATTTTCTTTAATACTTTAAGCTACTCTGAGTACATTTCCTGTTAGTTACCTCTACAGTCTTACAAGTGAGAGTCGGAAGGGGAGAAAGAAGAGTTGTGAACTACTAGATAGGATCTTTATTACTTTGTTTCCTTATTATAAAATCAAGCTTGAGACCCTTTTACTCTAACTTAAATTGGGAGGAAAATCAACCTCTCAAAGTCCTCTATGTTTAATCAGTCTCAAGTTCATAAAATAGAATCTAAAGGTAACATTTTGGGTTAGATAGTGAATTACCCAGAAATAAAGTTTCAGTCATATATGCTCGAGATCTTCCTTGTGCACTTTGGAAAAGAGATAAAAAGTGGGTTGCTACTGAGGTGCCCAGCATCAGCCCGCTGAGCCACCTGCTGCATCCTGGGGTCCCCTCTAACCCAGGGACGAAGTGTGTGAGTGTCATGTAAAGGAACTCCTAGTGAGGCCACTGCATGTCTGGAGGCGGCTTCTTCCCTTCTCTGTTTCTGCTTAGAGGAAACAGGTGCCTCTTGTCTTGGGTGCTTTTATGTACCACCACTCATTTCCTAGGGTTTTAGGATTCTCCAAATGCTGGAAAGAAGAAAGATCCTCAGTCTGCCAAAGTTTGTAGACATGGTGAGAAAGGAAGAGAAAAACTATGGTTCAGAGGATAAGGGGTTGAGAAAAATGGGGAAGAAGAAAAAAATGAAAACGTTTGTTCTGAACTTACTAAAGTTGCCGCCCCAGTGTCTCTCTGGCTTGGCAAGAGGAAATGTCCCACAGCTAGTTCTGGGAGATTCCCAAAACAGCTCAAATGGAGCACCGGATGTGGCTCAGTGGCGTCTCACCCACCTCGCGAGCGCAAGGTCCCGAGTTGATCCTCAGTACCAGAGAAAAAAAGCTGAAATAAGGAACTTCCAGCACCCTCAGGTATGGTCACGGACACCCGGCACGGAAGAAGGGTTTCCAGGACGTGTCAGAAAGAGGCATGAGTATGGCTTAGTGGGCAGAGAGATTCGGGGGAGCCTAAGGAGATAAGCCTCTCAAGGAAATAAGGGGTGAAAAGCGCCCCCCTCCCCCCTCCCCCAGGCATGGCTAGGTTTTTATGGGGGGCCTGATTTAAACCTTTTCTGGGTTCATCCTGGTGTTTACTTTCTCAACCAGGCCAGTTCATGGCCCTTCAGTGACCGATGGCTCTGTGCGGAGCAGCCTGTTGGCATGGGGCCATCGTGGGTGGCTGGCTGGCTAGGTCCCAGAAGTTGCAATCTCCCTAAAGTAGGATTTTCAGCTGCAGTTGTTCATCTCCTCTCAACCCCTCCTACCCTGTCTGTCCCACCTCACCTGCACAGTAGAGTTCGTCGGGTGAATCCGGTGGAGACTGGCCTGCAGTCACTTAGATATGTTAAGTGAAGAGTTAGCAATCTTAAAATTATTTCGGAAGGAAAAAGTTAACCAGTTTGGGAACAACTAATGTATGTAATTCAGTATTGCACTGAATGCCAGCAGAGTCGGACTGCAACGTGAAATTTCTTCCTTTAGTCTCTGCCTTTTTACCGCTGAAGTGGTTGATAGAAGCAGGTATATGAAATACTTTGTGTCCTTTCTGTAGCAGTTTCTTGCTCCTATATGAAATACCTTGGGTTCCCCCCCGCCGTGCTGGTTTTTTTTTTCTCTTACAATGAAGGACATGGTTAGTGAATCCAAAGATAAGCTATGTTTTTAAAATATAGTTTTAGAATTTCTGGTAGAAGACAGTACGACCAAACTGGTAGCATTTGTACCTCTTTGGTTTAGTCGATTTGAAGTTTACAGACTTGAAATAAATAGGTACAACCAACTTTTTAAAAGGCTAGAAAAAAGTATATTCATACACAGGAGGGTAATTTCATGTGTATAAATCTTTTGTTAGAGACAGGTATTTACATACGTACCAGGGTGTAAGGTCAATTTGTTTGTTTGTGGACTGGAGATTGAAACCAGGGCCCTCACACTGTTAAACGTCCAGCATTCACTTTTCATGTTGAGACTGGATCTCACTAAGTTGCCCAGGATGGACTGGAACTTGGGATCTTCCTGTTTCAACCTCGGAGTGCTGGGATTACAGGTAAATGCCACCATGCCAAACGTGAATTTTCTTAAAAAGGATTGTAATCAAAACAATATGATAATTATTGCTCTGGATAAAATTTTTGTGTTTGTCTGTGATTTTGTCTGGTGTCTTAAATCCAGAGATCAGACTGGAGTCTTCAGGCTTTGTTTCTACTTCCCTTTAATCACTATCTGTAAACTGCTGGCTTTGCTAAAACATACATATACACAGTATCCTAGTCTTGCAACGTTACACATCTTCCTGAAACTAAGAATTTACCTCTGATTTTATTCACTAGTTTGGATCAAGCCTGCTGTGTCATTATATTTTGCAGAAGATTATCATGGAGGCTGTGATGATTAAAAACTATGAGTATAACCATTTGTCTCCACCCCAGACCTTGAGCAGTTGTTTTTCAGATCATTCAGTTGACTCAGGGAGAACCAGAAAGTCTTAGACATAGGGCCACAATCTGAATATTAGTTTGACTCTATTTCTTAATGGTCATGGAGTTTGGGACAAAAAATTAAGCTCCTTTTTAGCCTCAGCTTTTTTATTACCTGATTAGGAAATGCTGACAATAATGTCATTTAAAGGGGATAGTAAGTACGAAAGTAACTCACAAAGCTGTAAGTAAACATGTTATTTATCTGTATATTTTGTCAGCTAAGTTATTCCATAAGACAACCAAGAGGTTTTGGTCATGGAATGTAGTCGTATAAAATTCACTTATCTTTTTTTTTTTTTTTCTTTTGAGACAGGGTCTCACTTTGTAGTTCAGGCTGGCCCTGAGCTCACTATGTAGCCCAGGCAAGCCTGGAACTCAGCAATCCTCCTGCCTCTGCCTCCCTAGTGCTGGGATGACAGGCGTGAGCCACAGAACTCATTCTTTTTTTTTTTTTTTTTTGAGTCAGGGTCTCACTTTGTAGTTCAGGCTGGCTCTGAGTTCACTATGTAGCCTAGACAAGCTTTGAACTCAGCAATCCTCCTGTCTCTGCATCCCGAGTGCTGCGATTATAGGCATGAGCCACCACACCTGGCACTGTGGTATGCGGTATTGATCGTTGGTGGGCGTGAGTCTCCACGCCCAGCATTGTATGTGGTTACCAGGGATGGAACTCAGGACCTTGCGCTTGAGAGGCAGGTGCCAGAACCACTGAGCTAACCCTCCGGCCCACAGAACTCATTCTTAAACCCTTAAGCCTTGCTCTTCGTCCTACACCAGGCCCACTAACACCAGGTCTCATGTCACTACAGACGGGGTATCACTGGCCCGCCCATTGCCTTTTGGCCTCCGTGTGGTCATTGCAGATGCTGGCACTGGGTTCAGAGACCAAAGGAGTTAGTAACACATCCCCATCTGCTGTGATTTTTCATACTAAAACTGAAGAAACAAGAAGTGTTTTTATCTGGCGAGTACTTGCAGAGACTAACTTTAATCGATGATTTTTTTCTTTTACGCAGGAAACTTTTTCTCTTTTTTGGTAGTGTTGGTGATCAAGCCAGGGCTTTGTGCACGTGAGCAAGCACTGGACCCCTGAGCTACACCCCCGCCCCACAAAGGGAATTCTTAACTCTCAGCTTGATGGGCCCATTTTAGGGAGAAAAGAATAAAATGAAATCATTTGACTCACAGTGCCTCTGTGTTCCTGAAACACAGCATAAACAACAAAATAAGTAATGTTACTAGTGGTGGCCCTGCAAGGTGCGCCTGGCTTGCCCCAGGGGCGACTGTGAGGTGCGAGGAACAGAAGGTGAGTTTCTTTGGGTGCTGGGTGGTGAGGCGTGGTCACGAGGAGACCAGAGCGGCGCAGGCAAAGCAGTGTGTCGTCCTCACAGCCGCTGGTCCCTGTGCTGCAACCCGGCAGAGTCAGAGCGGAGAGCACCGAACACCCTGAGGTTAGCGCCGGGGGCGGGGCACCAGGAAAGGGGTGGGGCTTCCTGGTGCGCCTGCTCTTCAGGGTGTGGTCGGGAGCGGGCAGAGCGGGACCAGCCGCCTCTCACACCACTGTGTACACAGAGGCTCAAGGCCTGTTGGGGTCAAGTGTCGGGGCAGCAGGAAAAGCAGCTTTACAGTGTACACAACAAATATAAAGAACATGAATTTCAAAATCTGACGCATAAGCACCAGTTGGAACCTGATTTCCTTTTTGTATTTACTCTATGGCCAGTGACTGGTTCGCTTGGAGTACTGGGTGAATAACTGGCTTGGCTTTGCGTGCCAGCTCAGGGCAGGGGCGCAGCTCAGCAGGGGGTACGTGCCTGGCAGGCGTGCGGTCCGTGGTCCCACCCAGCGCACACTCGGAGTGTCAAGGACACTAGAGGTTCTCTGTGTGTCTTCCTGGGTTGCTCTCGGAGCAGGGTCTCACGCTGCATCCAGGCTGCCTGGAACTTGGCATCCTCCTGCCCCAGCATCCCAGCGTGGCGGGAGCCCCGGCGTGCAGCCCTGTGCCTGACTTCAAGGACAATTTTTATGGAACTCTTTAGTTTTTTTAAATAGTGCACTGGAGATGGAAGAAGATATTTTATGTCAGGCCTCTGAATGTGAACCATTTAAGCAATTGTTTTTCTCCCCAGCCTATGCCGTGGGTAGTTTTTTATACATTCCATACTATTTCTAGGTTTTAAATGTTTCACTTTTAGTGCTCCTGGGTTAGT
Source organism: Thryonomys swinderianus (assembly GCA_004025085.1). NCBI lineage: Eukaryota > Metazoa > Chordata > Mammalia > Rodentia > Thryonomyidae > Thryonomys > Thryonomys swinderianus. The sequence goes on from PVIC010013640.1 coordinate 33,782, forward strand.
TCATATTTTGAAATTTTATGTTCTGGAAAACAGAAATAACTGGTTCAGTTTTGGCTTTCTTATTCCTGCCTTCAACAAATAAGGCTAAATATTATGGGTTATATTTCATTGCTTATTTCTAGGCTCAAAAATTTGGTATCTAAAGGGCTGGGGATTTAGTACAGTGGTGCCATAACCTGTGTTGTAACACAAGGTCCTGAGTTCGATCCCTGTACCAAAACAAAATTGGATAGTTGATAGCTTTTTCTAAAAGAATTTATACAGAGGATATACATTCATTTGGTTCCCATACTTTTGCATTAATTAGTTTTACAAACATATTAATTGTCCTGGTTTTATTTTATTCTAAATTTTCTCAATTTTATTCACTTAGTATTACCATTTGAGGTAAAATCCAGGTTTTTAAAATAGGAAAATAGTAATTAGATTTGTATTAAATCTTTCAGGAAACAATCTTCTGTTTTATGCTTGTAGTCTTAATTAAAAGCAGCAGAGAAGTATTACTAAACTTTTGTTCAACCATAAGCCCTCTACATATGTAGATAAGCTACAAAGATAATTATGTGACATTAATGTCCATAGTTGAAATACACTTTCCAATGTGGAAGTATTGAAACCTATTTTGTTGAAATATAGTTTGTTTCTAATCACATGTGGGCTATGTTTTAAAATTAAAGATTTCAAACAGTCCAAAAGTATATTGTTCTGATGGTCCACCCTGGGATTCCTTCCTCTCCCGTAAAGTGGGTGTAGAAGAGTGGTTGATGTTTAGCAATGCTTGGGCTGCCCTAGCATTCAGTGCATTTTTATCTGGAATAAAAGAAAGTAAGAAGATAGGCATTTTCCCTTGCTTCCTATAAAAATATCCCTTTCTGAAACATTTTTCAACCTACACTTGTTTAAGGACAATTTATTATTTCTGAATAAGTGCCTAGATTGAGAGATGCTGTTTTTGGTAAGTGCTTATGCTGCCTTCCCATTCACCCCTCAAAAGTATGTAATTGGTTTCCTGTAAAAGCAGTGACAGCATAATACAGCAAAATCTCTTTTTTGGCACCAAGTTATGAATGATTGAGCGTCAAATAACTATCATGAGAAGATAACCTTATTCCTTTAGGTACTAACGTGCTCTTGAGTAATGGAAATTGTTAGGCTTAAAGTTATAGCTAGACTGGTGAGGCAGTAAATTGCTTCTGGGTTAAGAGGGAAGGTACCGACTGTCTTGAGAGAGCAAACTGAAACTCCTCTGTGTGTTTCAGTTCGGTGGAACTTTGGCTCTAGAAACACCGAATGTTACCCTCTCCCGCTCCACAGTCCCGGGACTCAGGCCTCTGTTGTGGGGATCACTGGTAGCTCTACTCGTTGAGGTGTCTGTGTTTATACTGGAGAACAGACATGTCTGTGCAAGGACATGCCAGAGAAGTCAGTCTCTGTGAATGGAGGTGTTAAGAAGAAAGGCGACTGATGCTGAATAATACATTCGTGCACAAACCAAGTCATAAATTAGCATTTTTTGAGGTGCTCGTAGTTGAGAGCACTAGAGTCATTGTGATTCATAATCATTGGTGATTAAGTTTTGGGAAAATGACAATAGTGCCTTTTGGACAATTTCACTTAGCGGGAAGCAGGGTGGGGACCCACAGGATAATTACATACTTGCAAGGATAATTTTGAAAAGTTAACATAGAGTTCTTGTAGTTTGCTGAGGTGCCTATATAACCAGTTGCAGGCTGCTCTGTGCAAAGACAAGTTAAAAATAAAAGGGCAAGTAGTATGGTAGTCTGGGAAACATTTAAATTTCAGGTAACTTACAGATGGCTCTCAGGGAAGGCTTAAATCACTCACAGGCTTTAATCTGAACAGAGTAACAGCTCATTAAAAATATGAATAATGTTGTGAAAGGGTTTTAAAAGACTTTACCTTTTCCTAAGGTCCTGTTTCTACCCACAGATGAGGTATCTGGACTACTTGGCCGTAGCGGTAGTTTTCTGGAGTGCTCCTGGGCACTGACCTTGCAGTTAGGCCAGACTGCATTTTACTTACTCTAGTCCATCCCTAGAAGGCTTTACTGTACACAGTGACATACAGATTCCAAGCAGTTCTCTTCTGAGTCTGCTCAGAAATTAGAAGCACATGAAAACAACTGTCAATGTTTCTTAAGGAGTTGTAATACACTGACTGACAAAAAACACTTGGAAAAATTGCCTTATAATGAAGTGGTGGTCAAAAAAAGACACAGGAAATTGAATTTAATTGATGTGTGTGTGTGTGAGTTGTATTTTTATCAGCTTTCACTAACTTTCTTTAAACAGCTTCCCTCCAAAACATAGGCTTTAAGTGTAAGTTTTTAACTCAATAATTCAAAAACCTCAGTTGATGTTACCTCATGGAAAGGACAAGTGGAAAAATAAGATACTTCCTGCTAATCACACAGATTTTCTACAGCTCTGCCAGAAAGTACTTTCTAATACACTGGCAAGAAGCATGGGGTAAACAGATATGCTCAGGTATAAGACATTCAAAATTGTCTGCCCTCATTCAGATGGAAGTTTCTAGGTAATTTCAGGACTGTTACTACCTGCTGGTCAGTGAATGCTCCCCTATTCTGTTTTCAGGAAGAATATGAATACTGCACATTATTATAGGAGTATGTGAAAAACCAGGTCCAAAGATACTTGAAAGGTGTCTTGAATATTACTCTCCTTACTTGTACATTGTCTTCCATTTCTTTAAAGGATAAACTTAGAAAATCAAACATCCTACTTGCCCTAAGAATAGTTAATAATAGAATTTAAAATGTCCATGATTTTACCTGAATGAAAGATGTATAGTAAGTGGGCAGTGTGGTTCCAGATGGAGAAAATCACAAGTTTCTCTAATTTTATTAAAGCAGCTTGAGTTCTCAAACCTTACTCTAACCAAAACAAAGCTGGTTTAGTTCTATTGCTGTTTTTCATATCAGAAAATCCTCACTGCATTGCTTAAAAATTAAGAGCAAACTACAGCTCAATTTACATGTTATCCTTTATCCAAATACAGAATTCTCATAGCCAGGTTAACTTAAATATAAAATGCTTGCCAAAGGAATAAGCCTAACTCTTTATTGACAGAATTATTCTTGTTATTTTGACATAAATTTTGGTATTGAAATACTGCCAACTCAGTGGTTTCTAAAATTTTCCGCATAGTTTCAGTACCTGTAAATTTAATATTGAAGATATACCTAATCTGTATAAATGTTATCCTTACCATCCGTCTGAAGTTGGCTAATGGGTGTTAGATCTGCAAACACCACACTTTTGTGTGTGGATTATAATATAAACTAATTTCCACAAAGGCAATAAGTTGTGAAGTTGGTGTCTCAAAGCCCATGACATAATACTGTAACTTCAGTCAAGCGTGAAGAAGCTCATCATCTGAGTGTCCGATGGCATCTGGGTTTGAAAGTGGATCCCAGTCTGCAAATAGACTGAACCAGGCTGACACGTCCTGGTTACCTCCGTTCGGGGCTGTTAAAAGAGAAACACGTGAAGGAGGTTCAGCTTGCCAAATGACGCGCACCACTTTTGTAATTTTGAAGTAGATACTTCTTTTCAGTAAAAAACTGACAATAATTATATACTTGCAAGGATAATTTTGAAAAGTTAATGCATATTTCTTGTAGTTTGCTGAGGTGCCTATATAACCAGTTGCAGCCTGCTCTGTGAAAAGACAAGTTAAAAATAAAAGGGCAGGGGCTGGAGATTTAGCTCAGTGGTTCCGGCACCTGCCTCGCAAGTGCCAGGTCCTGAGTTCGATCCCAATAACCATATACAATGTTGGGCGTGGTGACTCACGCCCACCAGCCATCAATACCACATACCACAGTGCCGGGTGTGGTGGCTCACGCCTGGATTACTGAGTTTGAGTCTTGCCTGGGCTACATAGTGAACTCAGGGCCAGCCTGAACTACAAAGCGAGACCCTGCCAATCAATCAATCAATCAATCAAT
>PVIC010013641.1:0-37753 GCA_004025085.1 Thryonomys swinderianus
TTTTCTTTCTTTGTGTATAACTTTTTTCTAGAGGCTTTCAAGATTTTCTACTGCCTCATTCTCAGTAGTTTCAACATAATATAGCTAGGCGTGTTCTTTTTTTGACTTTCCTATTGAGTGTTATCTGCAATTCTTGGGTCTATGGATTTTCTGTCATTAATTTGAAAAAATTCCAGCCATGATTTCTTTAAATGCTTTTCACTCTCACTGTCCCCTCCCCTTTTCTCTCTCCCTCTCCCCACTTCCCTTCACCCATTTGCAGGGATTCCAGTTACCTGTATGTCAACCATTGTCCTACAAGTTTTGAGTGCTCTGGATTTTTCTTAAGCTCCCTTTTGTTACATCCAGGGTAATTTCTACTGCTTCAAGTTTACTGATTCTTTCCTTGGCTGTGTCAAGTGTGAGGAGCCTGTCACATACTTTCTTTATCTCTGTTACTGTGTTGTTTTACTCCTGTCATTTCCATTTGGTTCTTTCTTGCTAAAAGATCTCTCTACTAAAATAGCAATTCATATCCCTTGTCTGTTCCCATTTTCCATTATAGCCTTTAATATACTGGTTAGCTATTTTACATTCCCATTCTGATAATCCTAACACCTGTGCCACACCTAAGTCTGATTCTCATGGCTACTTTGCTTCTTGGGAGTGTGGGTTTTCTTGCCTTTTCACTGTGTAATTTTTGACAAAACTTGGGCATCTTGTATAGCACAGTTGTGACTAAAATAAACAGCTTTTTTATGTCTAGAAGTGAATACACGCATTCTTCTACCTGGCTTCATGAGTTTCCAGCAGCTTGACTGGTTTTCAACCCCTGCCTTCAGGTACTCACAGAACATGGCAGCCACTCCAGCCACCGGACAGAAGATCTTCTCAGATCAGAACTGCCCAGCAAAATTCCCACTAAACTACACACCTGCAGGTGCACAAATTAAATAAAGGCTTTTTGCTTGAAACCAGTTTTAGGGTGGGAGGAGGAAGCTGATAACTATCTCCAGTGAGCATGTGGGACTTCTCAAGCTCCAGGAGTGGTGGTGCCCCCAATCCTTTCTGCATTTCGAACCCTCCTTCACACTTTCAAACATGAGGGAGACAGCCCCGTGCACACCACCAGTGCTGTGAGTCACTTTTCTTAAGCAAAGTATGAAAGCTGGGTTCAGAGGCTCATATTTTGAAGACTAATTTCTAATTCTTCCTAAGGGAGCCTTTGAAAGCCCTTCATGTTTCCATTTACTGCTGGAGCCTGTGACAGAAAGCCCACTTCTATGTCCTTTGATTTAGGGCAGTGGTTTCTAAGAGCTCTCAGCTGGGCTGGCTGCAATAGACGCTCTGTGGGGAAAATGATTCCCTGGATTCTACACTGAGAGCAGCAGTCAGTTATGCTGGGTGGAGCTTACCAACATTACTACACGTCTCCCACAGTTCTAGCAGATCAGTGCGCTAAGAGTATCAGGTGGTGACTGAAATGGATCATCTCCCTGGCTTACTGTTTCCTGAATGCGTACTGTGGCAGTCAATTTCCTTTCATAAGAAAATACATTTATATAGGTTACATATGACAGAAACGTCCAAGTAAGTTAACAGTTAATATAATTTATCACTTAGATGCCTATTTCCACTACCAACTATAGTAAAAGAAGTTAATAATGTTTATCTCATCAGAATAGAAACAGAACATTTTATACAACAGGAAAGACAAAACTCCCCCAAAAGCTCTAGGCTAGCCGACTTACTTTAATGAGTAGCAGTGAGTTTCCCAGCAGCAAATACAAGACAAATGCAATAATTATATAAAGTCTTACTATCTGTTAAAAGAAATTATATCAAAATATCAGTAGACTTTTTCTACAGCTGAATTCTGAAAGGAACTTAATTACATGAGTCCTTTACATATATGATTTTGAACACAATGGAAAATAACTAATGTACAAGGAAAGAGAAACTAAATTATAAAAGAAACCTAACTATGGATATCCTATTGTAGAAGGAACTTTTAACAAAAAGAGAGTGGTGTAACCAACAGCAGTTGTGCAGAAAATAAAGGCTATTTCTCAGACAACCATCAAAACATGAATCTAGGTACTAAGGACACAGCAGTGGCAAAGCACTTGCTTACGTGAGAAGGCCCAGAGTTCCTTCCCCAGAACCATGAAAACAAACAAAAACCCCAAGACTCTGGAGAGGCCTCTGCAGCAGACACAGGTGCAGAGAAACTTTCTGCAGTCTAACTTTTCTCAGGGAAAAGCCGGCACTGCGGACATCTGGGATGCATGAGGAGGACTGAGGTGTGCCTGGCGCTGGGTGCTCCAGAGCAGGTAACCATCTATGCTGCACTGGGGAGCCCGGGGCGGAGATGGGGAGCTGGCCCTCGGAGCTCTCCCCCTCAGCCAACCACGGAAGAGGGGAAGATCCTCAGGACACCAAATGACTCCCACGTAGAGGGCCATTTAGGGTTTCTCGTTCACTGGCACAGTCCAGACATCGGCAAGGTAGTGACTCTTCCCAGGTGGCAGTCACAGAGGAACAGTGGCCAGGGGCAGCAAGGTAAGACTGGCTATTCTTCTAACTTCTTCCAGTTCCTTCCTCGTGCTAAGTCCTTACTTGTGGGGCCCAGGCAAGCTGTCCCCTCACTTGGGAACAGTCTCAAGCACATCCCTGCCCACCTATCCCCTTCACCTGGCTCCTCATCCACCCTTCACCCCCACTCAGATGTGAGGGACAGCCTCAAGGGGCTCATAGCATCCTCTGTTCACGAGATCCCTCATCACCAAATCCCCACTTCACAGCCGGACCTACACTGCTAGTGCCAGGCATAGGCAGACCTGTAGAGATGCCATGGTGGATAAATGAGGTGGGGCCAAGGGGTCCCAATAGCTTCCAGCCTTGATGGCACCCCTAGGCTCCCAGCCCCTGGCCTTGGTTAGGACACATCTCTGAGAACAGTAGGAGGAGCCAACGTGGAACACACACCTTGCCACCCAGAATGCTGCTGCCCGCAGGAGAGACCGGGAGCTCGGAGAGGCTGGATGCTGGTGCGGGCCCAACAGGACATGATTGCTGGCTGGGCTTCTGTTCCGACAGTCCGGCTGCTTTTTTCCTCTGGGCAGCAATTTGGGACAAGACACTGTCTACACCGCTACCTAAGGAAGCAGAGACAGGAGTGATCACCAGGCTGGGCACTCCCTGCCACACGGGCACTCGAGAGGTATCGTGTGCTGGATCAGCTGAGCTCCATCTCAGACACTTGGCCTGTGCTGCTCAAGATCAGCCTGATCACAGGAGAGTGCTGCGTGGGTGGCTGGGGGCAGGGCTGCAAAACCGCCAGGGCGTTGTGGAAACAGGCTGGGGAGAATGCAGGCCTGTGTTTCCCTGCACATCTTGTCAAAAAATTCCCAGTGTCATGATACGCAGAGTGATCTGCTTTCTTGACTGAATCCTGATTGCCATTTTCCCTCTCCCTGTTTCCTTGCATGTACCAGTAACTTGGAGTTATCAGGAAAGACAAAGAGAAAGTGTAATACCCAGGGCTGGGTGTACTCAGGGGAGGCCACTAACAGCTACTATTTATGGAGCATTTACTATGTACCAAGCACTCCTGCAAATAAAACACTCATAAACAGAAAGCCCTTCGAGAGGGTGAAACATACCCAAAGCCTCAAAAATGGGCAACTTCCTGATCCTGATTCTAGATTTGAGGGAACTTATGCTAAAGAAACAACCAAACAAGTAAAGGTGGAAGCATGAAGGTGTCACTTAGTGGCATCATCTACAAGGGCAAGAATGGCACGTAGGTACTGGCCATGGCAGGTTAAAAAACTGCAGTCAACATATATATATATATGAGCAAAGGAAGGGGCTCACAGTCCTGTAGTGAGTGGAAACAGAAAAAAAGTACTCACAGAGCAGTTTACAGTAAGGTCTGTGGCTATGAAAATGGGCTCTGCGGTCAGGGTTTTGGGCTCAAGACCAGCCCTGCTACAGAAGCGCTATGGAACTCGGCTGAGTTATCTGACTGTCCTGAGCCCCAGTTTCTTTGTTCGTACAATGAAGACGATAACCCTACAGGTCATCAGGAACCTGAAAGAGATGGTTGGTTTAAATGACTTGGCAATGTGCCTGGCAGAGTGTTTAATAAATTCTTACTCTGGGCCGGAGGGTTAGCTCAGTGGTTCCGGCGCCTGCCTCGCAAGCGCAAGGTCCTGGGTTCCATCCCCGGTAACCACATACAATGCTAGGCGTGGAGACTCACGCCCACCAGCAATCAATACCGCATACCACAGTGCCAGGCGTGGTGGCTCACACCTGTAATCCCAGCACTCGGGAGGCAGAGACAGGAGGATTGCTGAGTTCGAGGCTTGCCTGGATTACAGAGTGAGCTCAGAGCCAGCCTGAACTACAAAGCGAGACCCTGTCTCAAAAAATAAATAAATAAATAAAAAATAAAATAAATAAAATAAATTTTTACTCTTCTATAAATACTCAGAACGTGGATACAAACTTTGCAAAATGTTAATGCTGGTTTCTCATGGGACAAATTGCAGCAGTTTTGGTCTTTTGCTTCATCTGGTCTGAAAGCTTTTCCACTGGAATCATGCACCTTATGCATGGTGTAACAGGGGCCTCCCTACAAAGCTGCCTCTGGCCCATCCTCAGCGCCCGTGGAGGATGAGGGGTCTGCCGTGACCCAAAGAGCTACAGAGGCTCTAGTTTGAGGCATAACTGCCACCAACTTGCTTGTGACACTGAGCTTCAGCTTCCTCCTCTCTCTGATGAGAAAGCAGGAGGGAAACTTCTAAGTCTTGGCCTTTAAGGATCCAAAGCACTATGAAGACACCCTGTTTTTCTTAGTTTTTTATAAAATTTTATATGGAAAAAAGCATCGACTCCATTTCCTCTCTCTCCATTCACCCTCATCCCAAAGAAAATGCATAAAACACTAACTCGTTAATTCATTGAAAAGCCCTCAGCCACACCAGAGCGAAAGTGACCCTTGTATGTGGCCTTCCTGGGTTGTCTGGCGTCAGACAGTGTGGGGCCAGAGGCCACAGCCTGGGTTGTACCTCTGCCCGAGACTCCGCCCCACGCACCTGAGCGGTTATGAAGCTCTGCTCCATGCCTGGTCACACCTCCCACAGCACTGGAGCCGCTGGAAGAATGAGGCGAGTGGTTGAAGTTTCCAGAACCGGCAGGAGAAGCAGGGCTCCGGGAGAGGCTGGGAAATTTAACCGGCCTGACTGGGGTCTGCAAGAATAAGGTGGTGTGTGATAAGGCCTGCCGCTTGTTCCAGCAGGTGCACAGAGGCAGTGCGTGCCCTGCACACTCTTGCTACCTGTGCTCACCTGCCAGGATCCTCTAAGGGATGGGCTTGCTTCTGTCTTCTAGAGAATGGGTTCCAGAAAGCGCGTTAGCATAGGATAGGCCCCTGTAACACCATCTTCCACTCCCCAGTTTGCCCTCTGCCTCAGCGAAACCTTCTAGGCCAAGGAGAAAACCTAGAAACGTGTCATTCACCAAAAAGTTCCAGAAGGCCCAGTCATCTGGGACAGAGTCACCCCCCAGCAGAGCCTGCTGTGGTGGCCACCCCTCCGGCTGGTCCATGCCTGCAAGGTCTCCTTCTGCCCCTCCTCACAGCCCCACTCTCAGAGGCCTTTCTTGACCCCTTGTCCCCTCTGACCTCACCAGCTCCACTCACGCTTCTCCTATCACACAGATGCCGTGGATTCCTGCCTTTGCCCATGCACTGGTTCTGCACCAATGGCTTTGACCCTTGTCCTTCAACCTCAGATCTAATGGCCACCCTAAGGCGGTGGCCCCGCTCACAACTGAGGAGGACTCATCTCCTGTGTCTCCGTGTTCCTGGTCCCTGAGCTTCCCAGGGCCTTTGCTCTCCATGGTACTCCCAGCAGCCAGCTCTGGCCTGGGCCTCTTGGAAGCAGTCAGGAAGGATGACTGACGGCTGAAGTGGGCTAAATGGTGACTCCCCCCAAATATGTCCCATGTCCTAAAGTCCAGGACCTCCAGATATTAACCTCATAAGGCACAAGTGACCATCACCTGAGATGGCCTTAAGAGTTTCTAGGAGGGCCGGAGGGTTAGCTCAGTGGTTCCGGCGCCTGCCTTGCAAGCACAAGGACCTGAGTTCAATCCCCGGTAACCACATATAATGCTGGGCGTGGTGGCTCACACCTGTAATCCCAGCACTCGGGAGGCAGAGACGGGAGGATTGCTGAGTTCGTGGCGGCTTGCCTGGGCACCACAGTGAGCTCAGGGCCAGCCTGAACTACAAAGCAAGACCCTGTCTCCAAAAATTAAAAAAAAAAAAAAAAAAAAAAAGAGTTTCTAGGAGCAGAGCTTATCCTGGATGACCCAGTGACTCTAAAGCAAATGCACATCTTCTCCTAAAATGGGGCCACAATTTAAGAAACGCCAGGAGCTTACAGAAGCCAGAGCAGACAGACCCCGATGAGTGGAAACATGGCCCTGCAGACATTTTGCTTCCAGGCTTCCATAGATGTGACGGTTAGTACATTTCTGCCACTCTAAGGTTTCTAGGTTTCAAGTGATTTGTTACAGCAACCACAGATTGCTACACCATGGGCATTTGAGCAAGGACATGGCAGAAGGGAGCACATACCTGCCACAGTCTTACTCCCAGGGTCTCTCCTTCACATGGAATCCTGGCTCTGATGTCATTGCTGCCTAGGGCCTCCCTGACTCCCTGCACAGCCCCAGCACACAGACCTGGTTGCTCAGCTTCACACATACACCTCACTCAGCACCCTGCCTTGTGCTCTGTCTTTGCTACCCACCTCTGAGCCTCCTCCAGGGTGGGACTGGGCTGCCTGCACCGCATGGTGCTAAGTAAATAAAGTAGGGGTTACTGACTGACATTCTCAGAAAACAGTCCTGGGAAGAACTCTCAGACAGTTCCATGACTCCTTCCATCTTCCCACCTGACCTGAAATAGTGGACTAAAGGTAACCAGTCCTGCCAGATTCACAGACATCTCCAGATGCCAGGCTCTTGGTCTTGCACCAGGGACGATGTACTCACAGTTCTGGGGAAGTAATCAGTGAGCACAGGGACTCAGGCCTGCCTCAGACAAAGCTAGAGACCTTGAGTTTTGCCAGCCACTGAGCTCCCAGCAGCAGAAGACCAGACACACCGCACATGCGCAGAGACCACCTCCCGCCCTGATAGGAAGCACCTAGCCAGACATTTCAGAAGGTGGACACTGCTGTAAGTGGAAGGGCAGAAGCCTCACTCCCTCGAGTGTTAATGCTCAGTCACGGACCTGAGCCCTGCTACAGCATGGGACTCGATTAGAAGCCAAGAACCTGACTTCTGGTCCCAGACCCTTTCCCTTCAAGCTGGGGGTCAGCAGCAAATCACATGCCCACTATGGGTCCCAGTTTCTCATCTACTAAGGGGAAGGTCAGCAAGATAAATGGGGTCTTCAAACTTTGCTCCCCAGAGCTCCTGCATTCTGGAGGGACAACGGATGCTCCCAAAGCAACATTCTAATCTTTTTGATAGAAGGGTTTCTCTGTAGGATTTAAACAGACAAGGACAGCACTGACTAAAAAAATAAAAGCTCTGACCCCAGGATTAGTTGGTCTGAGGTCCCTCTGCCTGCACTACACCAGCCTGTTGGCTGGACAACTTACAGCATCTGTGCCCCCGCTGCCCGCCAGATGGCCCCTGCTGGCTCTCTGGTACAGCACAGTCTTCATGGGTTCTACCTTCCCATTCTGACAGGTCCTTGACCGATCAGAGCTCCACAGCTCGAAGCTGGAGGGGGGAAGGAATGGGGGGATGACTGCCTTCAGCTTGTCACTCGGGAGTCTGGTAAAGGGTGCTCCGTTTCGAAGCTGAAAGACACAAGCCAAGGGTTAGGTGAGTGCAGGGGCTCCAGTTCCAGAGAAGCCTCCAGGTTTTCCTTGCTTCTCACTGAGCTGGCGCCTCATCCATCCTGCCACCTAATCTAGAACCCAGGTGGCTTCCCCAGCTTTCCTCCGGTAGACACACAACACTCACCTGTGCTATAAAGATGAGAACGGATGGGGCAGAGGGGTAGAGGCTGAAGAGGTGTAAGAGATGCTGGTGCCAGGGTGGTGGGTGTCTGTAGTAAGAGGGTGTAATAGGGTGGGGAGAGGATTGATAGATCCCAATGGACAAAGCAACACAGCTGGGGAGAGAGCATTCCAGACAGGCAGGCTGCACCAATGCCTGGGGCTAGGCGAGCCAAGTGAGGGTACAGAGCTGCCAGGAGACCAGGGCAGGCAGCTGGGGCTGGAGGAAGAGGGGCAGAGGTGGACAGACCAGCCCCTTTCCTGGCCTGCCCCCCGGCCCACTCCAGCCACACCTCCCACTGCTGACATTTTGAGCAACAATTTAATTTTACATTTTGAAAGTGTAATGTGGGGGGGGTCAGTGTAAAATCCACATAGCCATGACTGCTGGATTGTCAAGTCCACGCTCACTTTAATTAAGAAAAGACAGCGAACTGGGTGCCAGATGGCGCTTTGTGAGGATGGGCATCCCACAGCTAAACACGCCTCAGGAGCTGGGCAGGAGGCATCACTGCACCGATGACTTTGAATGCCCACTCAGCAACCACAGTGCCAGAGGACATCTACGCTTGCCAGAGACAGAAAGCAAGGGCAGCGGTGCCCGCACAGGGCATGAGCAGTAGGCATGGGAGCGTGCCAGAGCAGGACAGTTTCCCACGCCACTGTGCTGTTTTCTGACAGTATCCACAAGCACTGTACCCACTGGACTCGACAACCTCATCCAACCAGTGGCAGGCTGGGCTCTAACAGCTGCAAAGCCACCACCAGAGGATGCTTCACCCTCTGGGTCTTGAGTCTAGGTTGCTGCCTTTCTGGAAGCCAATGACATTCATAGCCTAAATTTACTCCATTTCTAGATATTTACCCTGAGAAATAATTTGGAAATGGGAGAAATGGAGGTATGAGGTCATTCTGCAGAGCTGCTGAAATAGTGAGAAAGCAGGAACCCCAAAGCCCCCACCATGGAAAGTCCTACGATATGGCCATTAAACATGGTGTGACTAAAGCACGTTCAACAACATGGAAAAGCTTCTTGAGGCAAACTGTGGAAAAACTCAGTGGAACACAACACAGAGAAGACGCTAATACTGTCAGTCTCACATGTTCTGGGGGAGATTAAATGAGCTGATATAGATGAGGTACTGGGAAGAGTGCTGGTATTTAGTCAGAGCTGTGGTATTTGCTATCACACACACACACACACACACAACATGATATCATATTCATAGATGCTAAAAAATGCCTAGGAAAAATACTCAAAAGATATATACCACAAAATGCCAACCCTATTCTACCTGGGTGTGTGAACGAGGGGCATTTTATTTTCCTTTTTGATATTTTACTGCACCTTTCAGAATGCCTATAATAGCACTTCTGTCTTCGTACTGAAAGTAATGATTACAATGTAGTAACATGATCAAGTGCCAGGCAGCATGAGCTCCCAGGACCAGCGCTAGGGCCACAATTTATACCCGCCGGCACAGCAGGGAGCCAGGAAAGAGGTCAGAGACACTGGCTGGGCACTAGTTACTGATGCAGCCTGTGTGGTGGATGAGGACCTGTGCTTGCCTATACTGCCCTCTGCTGGCCAGGATTAGGGTCTTCGTGCTAAAGGGACTCGAACCCTAAGGTTATTCTCTTGTTCACAGAACACAAGGCCCTGCAAAGTGAGGTCACACCGCCAAGGTCACATGGCAGAAATTACTCTAGGCCAAGTACCATGTTTAGTTTGCAAATTAGTCTCTTCTGGAGGTGATTCTGTTTAAAAACCCCAACCACAAAGGACATCACTTCTAATCAGACTCTGCAAATCTACCAGTATCTACCTGGCACAGCATCCCTAGAAACATCCTGATATTTACAGGGACACATGAGGGCCCACCTAGAACAAAGACTTCACTGCCAGGTCTTCCCTGCAGTGGGGATGCGGCCAGGGGACCAAATTCTAGCTAATCCAATATTTTAAAAAACAACAGTGATGTGTGCAATTTTCCAGGAGACTCTAAAGATAGCTGGCATGTATCCAAGGCCACCTTTCTTCCCGTCCTCTTTTCTATTGACTAAAGTGAGGCAGCAATGACCAGAGCTCTGGCAGCTCTGGCTGAGAGGTGATCTTGGGAATAGAAGCTACACACAGGAAATCGCCAGGCAGATGGAAATCTAGGTCACTTAGTCCTGAACTTTACATACTTGAGACAAGTAGTTGCTGCCATATTTATGGCTCAGTTGTTTGGGGACTTTGGTTGGAGCTGATCTGAGTGATCCTGACACATCTCTAGTTTATAGATTAGAGGTCTCTCTTTCTCTGCCCACTGACCATGACCAAAGCAGTATACCTTCGCATCTAATGCTGCCACCAGCAGCTACCCTCAGTCCCCTCCTAAGAGCAGGGCCAGGATTTACACCTGGCCACCACACACAGCACAGCCTTGCCCATGAGTTAGGACTCATACACATCTGGGCTAATACTCCCTGATGCCAGAGCTGTACCCACTGTTACATAATCTGATCTTCAACACATCTGTGACTACCACAAAGAAAGATAAATACCCACGTCCCTCCCCAAAAATCAATCAACTAATGATTGGCAGAGACCTAAAATGCTTTTAGGAAAGCCCACACTTACCATGGTTGTCAATAACGCGTTTTCCTTTTCTCCTCTCGCACTCCCAGGACCTGAGAGACAAATGGAAGTTTCTTGAAATGTCCCTCCCCTGTGACCATGGCATGAAGATGAGTGATATGGCGGCCTTCATCCTGGAAAGCCAACTCTCCTGGGTGATTAAATATTTAATAGTCATTGGTATTCAATATCTTAATAGAAGAAAAGCATTTAAAAGGTATCTCAGAGCATGTTTTCTGATTTTCCAGAAACCACTGCTATGCTTGGCCAGACAGTTGAGCATCCTGCTCAATAGTCTGTCTCACACAGTGGTGCCAAAGGAGCCGGCCCAGGTCTGGGAAATCTGACTGTTCCAGGGATCTCAGCTGATTGATTTCCCCAGCAGTATGGAAATCTCCTTCAGTAACCTGGCAAAGTCATCCCAAGAGGAGGGATCTCACTCCCTACCCTCCACAGGCAATGCGTCCTGTTTCAGACAGTTTCAGTGCCACAGACCAATCAGTTGGACAGTGGGAAAAGTGACCCGCCAAAGACCAGGAAGAAGCACTGACCGGTTGGTGACCATATAGCAGGACGTGGGGGGGGGGGCTGGGACTCCTGCTACTGCCCAGTGCTGCCACTCTCTCACTCAGAGCAGTTGTGTTCCTGTTATGTCCCTCTGCCCCCAGCCGGTCACTATATGGCCCAGCTGCAGTATTGCATCCCAACAGCATCTCACCCCTGGTGACAGATCCGGAAGTAGCAGGTAGGACAAGGGCGGCGGTATGGGGTCAGACCTCGCTGAGACTCCAGCCCACCTGCTGCCTTTTCTTACCTTTCCCTTTGGTTGTGAGGGCTGCACTGGGGAGGCCAGGGAAGTCTGGCTTGTCCTGGGTGGTGGCTCTCATTGTAGAGTCCAGAGCTGGCTCAGGCTCGTCAGCGAAAGGTAAGGGCTGGTTGCTGGAGAGCCCCCGAGGCAGCGTCTGCATCAGCTTGAGCTTGCGGAACCGATTGGACATCCGGCTCCACCAGGACTGTGGGAAACACAGAACAGAGGTCACGCAAGGAGGAAGACCTAGGGAGGACGATGACACCTCACACACCTTTCCCTGCTCACCTGGGCCCGTGATAGGCATTTGCCACTGACTGTATGACACCCCCTCCGACAAGCCTCGGCTGCTCCCAGGAAGGCATTGAAGGGGCCTAAGGATGTGGGGAGATCCTGGTAGCGCAAATGGCAAATGTCCAGCACAGTGAAGAAAAGGCCAAAATAGATACCCTGGGCCAGCTCAGGACTGTAACTTGCAGAATTGTTTTTTAAAAAATTCTCCATATTTATAAATTGAGATTCCTTAGCAAGATCAGTAATTTGTTTTCTCATAGAAAAAGAATGAAAAATGTTGTAACACAGAACCACATTTGTGCAAAGCAGCCAGTGCTGCCCTAGGTGGTTCTGATCACCCCAGGTCTCCCTGCCCCCTCATTTCTAGTCATTCCACCAGCCTACCTACAACCCCTCTGGGAGCCCCAGCCTTGGCAGAACACAAGGTAGCACCTCCCATGCCACCTTCCTGGCCCTGAGAACCTTTAGGACAACAAGAGGCAAACCTTTAGGCCACCCCTGTCGTCAGGCAGCACCGGGATGCTCCAAGGCTCTCTGACTTTTGAGTGGGCCAGAGGCGGTGGGGGGCTGGGCCGGCCTTTGTCTTTATTCACCTGCATGCAGACAGATGCCAGCAGTCGGACCAGCTCTGTGTCTGTGGGCACAAAAGGCAGTTTTTACCTGCAAATACATCTGTTAAGCCAATGGGAGGGGACCCAAGATGACCCTAGTCAGCCTTAGAAATCAGCCCTGTGGTGCCCGGAAAGTATAACTCCCAAGTCACAAGCTCAACTCCTACCTCTCTCTGATCTTCAAAGATGGCAATCACAAACCCAGGGTTCAACCTATTTCACTAGGAGGAAGTACCAGGAGTGCTGGCCAGTGCCAGAAAGCCCAGGCTCCGCAGTCAGATGCAGTGGAGCTCACATTGGGCCTCTGCACCACCCTGACTGTGTAAGTGCAGGGAAATTATTCCACCACTGTGTGCTTGATTTACAAGGAGGTAACATTAACACGCCCCATGAGAACGAGTCTCAAGGATTCAAGGCAATTCCTCTCAAACACTGAAAAGCACCTGGTACGTGTAGAACTTAAGAAAGGTTAAACACTCTTAGTTATTAACTCAACTTATTAAGCAAAAAGCATAGAACAAGATTAGAAAGGAGGTATTTGGGGATATGGGTTTGGCTTGGTGGAGAACTTGCCTAGTGTGTGCAAGCCTTGAGTTTGATCCCTAGTACCACAAAATGAAAGAGAGAGACATACATGAAGGGAAACAGAGACAGTGGGGGTGGGGGAGACAGAGAGGACTCAGCATGTATCTGGCCTGGTGACTATCCCAACTGGATATATCAACGCCAAGAGAGAAACTCCTGTGCCCTGGACCCTTCTGGCCAACCCTGTAAACTGCTTGTCTACCCATATCCTTTATATCTTTTGGAATAAACCAATACACATAAATATAAATATAAATAAATAAATAAATAAATAAATAAATATATATATATATATATATATATATATATATATTCCCAACTACTAACAATGCTTATTTCCCTTCACAATAGGCACTCTCTCTGTTCAGCAGCGGCATCATGTTTCTATGGAGATGTCCCCAAACAGCCTCCTGTGCTCACAGCCAGGGCTCCAGACTGGACACGGGGCATGACAGTGACTTAGAAGGGTGTGGTCAGAAAAGGCGGGTCACTGGGGGCGTGACCTGGAAGGGGCTAGCCCCTTCCAGGCTCCTCCTGACTCTGAGTCACCAGCAGAACAAGAGCAGCCCCCCTCCACTGCGCCCCTCAGCACAATGTTCGGCCTTAGAACCTACCAACTGTAGATGAAAACATGAGCCCAGATAAACCTCTCCTTCCTTAAGTAGTGGGTACTGATTATTTTGTTCCAGTAAGGATCAAAGTGCCTAAAATAGGCAATAATGTTTCTTGGAAAATTTTAGACAAAAATTTCATATAGAAACTTGACAGGTAAAACTATCTGCTAGGGGCTCCCAAGGCCCAAAGCCATGGGGCCATGAAGGGAGGCAAGAGAAGAACTCGTCAAAGTGCATGTGAAGGCTGAAGAACTCCAGCTCCTGACTGGCAGGAGGGGCTCTGTCTGATGTAGTGGGCCGAGGACCTTACTCCAGCTAGGCCAGACCACCCTTGGCCTGGCTTCCAGGTCTCCAGGAGAACATGTGAAACCCGCCTTTCTTAAACCTCTCTGAGGAAGAATGCAACCACGTGTGCATCTGTGGCACATAGGTGCCTGGAGAAGAGGGCAGGGTGGGGACTGTACTGGCTATTAGGAGGGGTACCCCCGCCTGCCACCCCCTCAGCTAAGAGCAGCAGCTGGGGTGACCCCATTAAGGACTGCACCGGAAAAGGCTTCTGTTCCCACAGTTGCCATCTGGGCTCATGGCACAGGACTCCCAGTCTACAGGCTCTGAAGAGCTTCTGAGTTTCCCTCCCTCCACGCTGAAACTCCAAGCTAGTAAGAGGTGACATAGCAGTCCCTGTCCCTAACCAGAAGCCCCCGGGCTCAGCAGAGGGCCCAGCATAACAGGCAAGGGTCAGAGGGGAGCAGCAAGACCAGTGGGGGACCAAGAGGAGCTAATAATGCAGGTGTCCTCGAGGGGTTCCAGCCAGCCTCCCCACGCAGCTCTGCCTCAACTGCCACGGGGACCTTCACACTTCCCCAAAGTCACTGGATGCAGACACTGCCCCGGGACTTGAGGAGATGCAAAGCAGACAAGTCCTTGTTTGTCCTCCTTCCTTAAACCCTGAAAAGGTGGGTGCTGGAAAAGCTCAGGGGCAGTGGGGAGGAAAGTGCCGGGTCCAAGGTCACATGTTGGGCCCTGGCCTAGAGACCAGTTTCCTCATGTATAACAAGGCTTCAATCAAGGCTCCCAGAGGTGGTGGTGATCCTGACTCCCAGGTGAGAATAACTGTGTCAATGTGAAGCCTTTGGTTTGAAATAACCCACCAGGATCATTCAGCAGCATCACCAGGTCAAAGGCCGTGTACCCGTTTTTCGCTCGAAGTGTGACATCAGCCCCCTGATTTAGCAGAAACTTGACAATTTCTTTGTTCCTGGAGAGAACAGAAAAAACATGAGTTACACTCAGTGCTATAGTTTGAATACACTCAGTGCTAAAGGTGTAGCTGCCATGGCTGTGCCATTAGGAGATGCCAGGGACCTTTAGAAGATGAGGTCCAAAGTTCACTGGGGGACCCCAGCTTCTCTTCCTCTCTGCTTCCTGGCAGAGAGACGTGAGCACCTAGTCACATACATGTTACCCATCAGTACCTCTGGTACCTTTACTAGAGGCTCAAAGCCTAATATTGGACTAGAATCTTCAGAACTGTGAGCAAAACCAAACCTTTTTCTTAGTAAGTTAACTGCCTCGGGTATTTTATTATAATAACATAATTCTGACTAATATACCTACCATTGCAAAGTGTGGCTTTGTTTCAGGGCAACAAGGTTGACAACATGAACAGCCCCATCTCTGAGCATTTCAGTAGCTCACCAGCAATCACAAACAGTCCTGTGCTCATCATTCTCCACAAAGAGTCCTGTCCCCATCATTCACCCACAAGTCAGCTGCCAACATAACTGAGAGTCTTAGGTTCCTTCTTCAGTCACAACGAAAACCAAGGGCTCTGTCCAAAAAATATTCGGCCCCCAACTCCACTCCTTTCCTTCCATTGTGAAAACTTCACACAGACCAGGAGATCTGATAGGGAAGTTTGAGGCCCATCAAATAAGAAAACCAACTGCTTCCAGATGATATAGGGGACAGAAATGATTAGGGAAAGGAAGAGCGCCTGACTGCAGTTCAGCCATTCAGCAGCTCAAGATGTGATGGCCTCAATAGGCAGTGACAACCAGATAAGAAGGAATTTATAAGCCCCCTCATACACGCTGAAGTCTCCTGAGGAGGTCAGGAGAAGCCCAGGGTACAGGACCCCTGTTCACTTCACAGAGGAGATGCTTAAGAACATGAAAATGCCAAATAAACCAATCACGCTGTTCAGCTGAACCCAACCACAGAAAGGCCCTCCTGCTTAAAAGTTTCCTGGAGCGTGGGGGCCCTGTGGGATCCTGCCCTGGTAGCAGGAACTGGATTTTAAAGGCTGGAATGCAGGAGGAAGCAGGCCTGTTCTGCTGCCACCTTTTTTTCATGGCTTGATGTTTTTGCAGCCCTGGGGTTCATGTGGTTCCTAGGATCAGAAAACCCCACTGGGGACCCCACCCTGGCCAGGGCATCTGCTAAATCTGGTCACAAAGAGAGCACAGAAGGCACTGACCCGTGGTAGGTGGCCTGCATGAGGGCCGTCCAGCCATGCACGTTGTCCTGCTTGTCAATGTCGGCGCGCCTCTCGACCAGCAGCTGCACCAGCGGCAGCTGCCCTGTGACAGCAGCCAGCATCAGCGGTGTTGCCCCATCCCCATTGACTAGGTTCACGTGATTGGGGTCTTCGTCGGTGATCTCTCTGACCAGCTGGAAGTTTCCTGCACACACAAGCAGGAGCCCCAGTGACCCACGGTCCCAGACTCACAGACTCCTTTGTCCCACTGGTTCGTGGAACAGATACTTGCTGACCATGTCTCTGCTTGGGGCTCACGAGGGCCAAGGAGCAGCTCTACTCTCAAATGCCTCTGTCTATGGGAGATGAAGACATGCCCGAGCACGGGCAAACTTACGTGCCTTTGATGTCTCAGGAGAACAGATGAAGGACAGATGATAGGCATGTTGGAGGGGATGTTAGGCTTTGTTGGGGGTGAGGTTCAGGGAGATGGGGTCTACATCAAGAGAGGGACTCTTAGGCGCAAAAGCCTTTCATGACACAGAGACCAGAGAGGGTGTGCAGAAAGGACTTTCAGAGGTGGGGACAAGCAAGGTGGACAACTCAGCCACTGGCTGGCAGGGCTGGAAGGGCATCTGGAATCTATGAGTTGAATCCCATGACAAATATAAGTCTCCATGAGCTACACATCCCTGGTGAGACTGGTGAGTCAAAAAACAGCAAATTGCCTGTTTCTTTCTGAAATACTCCAGTGGGCTTGAAAAGGACGACAAATATTAGATAGGGAGAATGTGGCTCTGTGTTCTTAGATCCAAAAAGATTTTCTAAAGTGCTTACCCATTTTCAATGCATGAAAAATATCAGGTCTCCTTTTCTCCTCATCTAGGTAAACAAAGATTTTTAAAAGTTAGCCACAGGAAAGTTTAATGTAACAGCAAAGTCACAAGGGTGTAACACACAGCCTAGCTTTTAAAAGGATGCACTTCTGAGAAGCAATCTAAATGCAGGTTTACACAGACAAATCCTGTAGCCCTTCTGGGTTATTACTACAGAGCTCTGAAAGCACTTTTAAGACAGCCCTTGGCTTCGATCTCACAGTAATGAAGCAATTGTTTTTAGGCATTTCAAACTTTGGGATGTCCTTTCTTATTAAAAAAGTGTGGTTTGGGGAAAACTTGGATTTCAGCAAGAATTTTAAAAAGAAACAATAACTGTTTTCTTCTAAGTACTAAATGTTTAGCCATACTCCAGGGCGGAGGACCCTGGACACTGCGGCTGGCTCGGTCACCAGAGAGCCCGTGTTCACTCCACCCTGGTCCCTAAGTCTGCAGCAGTGTGGCCATGACCCCAGTCCTGACCCACACTCACAGCTGCCTCACGGCAGTCAGCAACTGCCTGCCTGGATGTCTTCCAGCGGGGCGCTCCTCGCAGCTGGCCAGAAGCCCTCCCGGCTCCCACAGGGTTCTGAGTTCGCCCACCCTCACGCTCATGCTCAGCCGGGTTCCTGCTGGTTGCAGCACAGTCAGTCTGGCTGCTGGGGCTGGAGATGAGACCCCTGGAGGACCCCTGCGACTCTGGCTGACCGGAGTGGAGAAGAACCCTGCACCCCGGTGTGTGGAGCACTGAGTCTGTGGCCAGCACCCTGAGTGTGGGTACCTGTTTCTATATGAGCTAGTAGTGGGCACAAGTGACACAGGACAATCTTCACGTTGCCAGCTTGGTGCAGGGGTCAGCTGACAATGTAGGTGGGAAAATGGTTTGGAAGCATTAAAGCTCTATTCAAAGATAACTGCTATTTTACCAGCCACCAGGTTAACTATTTAACTACTTCACTCCAGTATTCTTTTTTTCTTTCAATAGTAGGAATTGAACCCAGAGCTTCATGCACGCCAGGCAAGCATTCTGCCACTGAACTACATCCCCAGTCTCTAAAACAATTCTATGATACATACATAACCTCAAAGGCTGAGCATGAATGGAACTCGCAATCCTCCTGCCTCAGCCTCCTGAGGGGCTGGGACTACAATTAGCTTAACCTATTGACAAGTATGGACAAGGCCCCACTATCCAGTTTTAAATTTTGCCTGTGAAATACTATCAAGGGTTAATGTTGCATCTCAGTTCTTTAAAATATAGCATGTGTCTTTAAGTTTGTCAGTCCAGTGTGCTCTGGGCTAGGCCTTCCCGTGCCAAAACACTTTGAGAGAGGAGTGTGGCTTTTTTTTTTTTTTTTTTTTTTTTTTTTTTTTGAGACAGGGTCTCACTTTGTAGTTCAGGCTGGCTCTGAGTTCACTATGTAGCCCAGGCAAGCCTCGAACTCAGCAATCCTCCTGCCTCTGCCTCCCGAGTGCTGGGATTACAGGCATGAGCCACCACACCCAGCACTGTGGTATGTGGTATTGATTGCTGGTGGGTGTGAGTCACCACGCCCAGCATTTTATGTGGTTACGGGGATTGAACTCAGGACCTTGCACCTGCAAGGCAGGCACCGGAACCACTGAGCTAACCCTCCAGCCCAGGAGTGTGGCTTTTGGTCTTGGTGCCGCTGGGCACTCATCACTGAAAGCCCAGCCTGATCCGGGCACTGGGGCAGCTGTGTGCCGATGCCCACTGACCCCGGCTTGCTCCTGTTCTCACACTGGGCCTCATGTTTCGTCTACAGAAGAGCAGCTCCAGGGACAGCGCCCCACCCCAAGGAGGGGAAGCCTGTTCCCACCTCCACACCACAAACATGCTGCGAATAGGGCTATCAGAGCAATACTGACACCTCAGAGGGCAGCCTGTCTGCTGCCAATGCTGGGCACACACCCCAGACTGCCAAGGCTCTGGAAAGAGAGCATGTCTTGACATCTCACAGAAAGAGCTAGGGATTCTGATGCCTCTAATAACACTTGTCTTTTTTTTTTTTTTTTGAGACAGGGTCTCACTTTGTAGTTCAGGCTGGCCCTCAGCTCACTATGTAGCCCAGGCAAGCCTCCAACTCAGCAATCCTCCTGCCTCTGCCTCCCGAGTGTTGAGATTATAGGCATGAGCCACCACACCCGGCACACTTGTCATTTTTAATAACACAGCCTTTGCCCTTGCTGTTCTCCAACCTGGGACTCTTGCCTGAGAGAAGACGGTTGCCTGATGTACTTCCTGGGCAAATGGCTGCTGAAAATCATCTTCTCAAACTGGCCACCCACTGCCCTATTTCAAAAGGTAGCCTGCATCACCCCAGCTCCGCCACACCTAATCCCTTGACCTTACCCTCATTCATTTCCTTCATCCTCATGGCATTTCTTATATTCTACATAATGTATTTAACATGTTTATTGGCTGTCTTCCTCCACAGAGGCCAGCTTCTCACAGGGATTTGGGTCTCACCATTCACTGACCTATTGTAGGAACCTTGAGTGGTGCGTGGTACACAGTAAACAATAAATATTTTTAAAATAACTGGAAAGATGTATGAGCAGTAGATATGCAGTACGGCACTTTCCATTTATGGAGCTATGTCTATGCACCAGGCACTGGGATAAACACTCAATAAGCATCACCTTACTATTCTCCACAAAACGTTGCAAGGGAAGCGCACTTACTGAGCCTACTTCATGAAAGAGAGCACTAAAGTCCTAGAAGGACAATCAACATGACCCAGGCCACCCGCTACGCAGTGGGAGAAGGGCCTAACCTGGGATGCTCAGGAGAAGAGGCCAGCCATGGTCTCCATCCTGCTGGGCACCGGCTGGGTGGGCCTATTTTAGGGTCCTGCTCCCGGCACACGGTAGAGACTGAAACGCAACACATCCTATAGTCAATTCACTAAGGACTGCTTAAACGGCCCTTTACTGCCAGAAAGACGGAGAGAGAAAAAAGAAACAGAATACACTAATAAGTGTTTGAAAAAACCAGAACTAAAAAAGAGGCTGATTTTCCCTAACTTTGTAGGACTTGGTCTTTGCTGGCAGATGAGGTTAGGGATACCATTCTAGGGCAGCGGTTGGCAAGCAACAGCCAATGAGAACTGCCCAGCTGCCTGTCTCTGGAACTGCAGTTTATGGGCACAGAGCCATAGCGATTCACTTATGGAATATGTGGGCGACTTTCACTCTAATGAAATTGATAGTTTTGACAGAGGCTGACAGTATGGCCCATACAGCCTAAAGTATTTCTTATACAGCCTTCTTCAAAAAAAGTTTGCTGACCGTGGTTTTGGAAGGATCTTAGAAACAGCTGGGGAGGGGGGGGCTCCTGCTCTTCCCCAGAGCCACCCTATCGGGCCCAACCCGCCGGGACCAGAAATCCCTGTGAGAACCCTTAAGCTCAGCTCCGGCTCCAGCTCTACTCAGCAGGGTGGAGCAACTCCACTAGAATGTGGGGCCCTCCGTGAGCACACGGGGAGGGGTACAGCCTGACCTGTTCTGGGCCTGACGGTGGTCAGAGGGTCCAGGTAGTCGGCAAGGTCCCTGTGCCTGCAGTCCAGTGCCACCTCGAAGGCTGTCTTCTCCAGCACACTGAGGTGGTCAGGGTTGGCTCCTTTCTCCATCAGCTGCTGGGCCATGCCAAGCCTTCCAGCCAGCGCTGCCAGCATCAGCGGGCTCCAGCCCACCGTCCGGGCTGTGTGGTTGGGGTCAGCACCCCACTCCAGCAGCAGCCGCACCACAGCCTCGTGCCCATGCTGGACGGCGGCCATCAGGGCGGTAATGTCCAACAGCTCATCCCTGCCGCCTCCCGGCCCGGGCTGCTCAGCAGTGGGGCAGTGATGGTCCACAACAGCACCAGCTTCCAGGAGCAGCTTTACCACGCCCAAGTGGCCGCCCCGAGAGGCCACAGTGAGCACACTGGCCCCCAGCCGGTTCTGAGCATTGACATCAGCCCCGTGGTCCAGGAGCAGGTGTGCCACGCTCGCGTGCCCAAACCTGGTGGAAGACGGAGAGTTAGTGGCAGGAAACGTGGAGCACCTAGGGAGACACCTTGTGGGGTTCTCATTTGTCAGTAACTGCTATAGGCACAGCAGCTGCACAGCATGAAAGGCCCCATCTAGGTGTCAGCTGCAATGCTGGTCCTAGAGATGCCCTGTCACCAGGTAAGGCACTGCCAGGCTGGAACCTAGCAGTGGCTGTGTGGCCCTGCAGAGAATCTCAGCTTCTCTGTTCCTTCTTTTCCTGACCTTGCAAAATGGGACTGTAATTGTATCCACTTCAAGGGGTGAGGCTTAAGTGAAATCTATCAGTCTGCCTGTCCATCTGTCTGTCTCTCTCTCCTGGTACAGTGCTTGACCAAAAGAAGCTGCACATCAGTGTTAGCTGTGGTGATTGTTACATATTTAAATTCTGCAACACGCCCAGGCCAACCAGCCGTTAAAGGGCAGCATCCGGGTCACAATTAGGGTCTGTGTGAATTCTGCTGCTCACTTTTCCCCCTGTGGTTCGCTGCCTCCCCCATCTCAGAGCTTATTTTATCCTGCTTTATAGCCTGGCCATAAAGCCTCATTCTATGCTCTGACTTGCCCCAGGGCAAGGCTCAAGTCTGATTCATTTCTACCCTCCATACACCAACAGGTGTGGTGCAGACGCCTGGCATGGAAGCCTGCTGCCACCTGCTGGCAGCAATGTTCACTGCAGGCAGTTGAGATGGGCCTGAGCCACTAAGCTCTAAGAAGCTATGAGTTGTGTTTGTGATGGACATGGGGAAGACAGATTCATACCCCCCGCCCAGGTCCTAATACTAGGAAGAAGAAAACAGTCCAGCAAAATCTCTGCTCATTTAAAACAGTGGGCAGGAAAGGTATGTTCTGTGTAATCCAGTGGTCTCAGAGTGTGTGTGTCAGAGGTGTAAGAGGCTCTGGACCAACCGGGAAAAGATGTCAGAGGGGTCAACTATGGCAGGCTCAGAGGCCACAGTGCCTTGTCATATCTGCCTCTGTGAGGCCGCTTTCTAGTCCCCGCTCTCCCCTCCTCTCTGGGAGGACATGTGGCCATCTAGACTGGGCCTACCTCCTCTGCCCTGAGGCAGGGCTAGGGCTGCACTCTGGGCTGAGCTCCTGCTGCACTTACTTACAAATACCTTCTAGGAAGTGAACCTTAACAGTGCAGGGTCAGCTCAGCCTGGGAGGAGGGAGGAGAGCTGGAGGCTGGGCCCCAGAGCCTGGCTGCTTCTCCCAGAGCACAGAGAGGGAGCAAGTCACTTGAAATACACTCAAATGCAGAAAGCTGTGAACCTAGAGGTGCCTTGTTCCCATCCTCCAGGGAGCCCCAAACCTCCAGCTTTCCACTATCCAAAGAGGCTGCCACTTTGCTGACCTCATTTCCTGCCAACCCCACCCCGCACCCTGCTGCTGGCTCCCTTGCACTTACCTGTTAGCTCCCTCCCTTCCCTTTCCTGCCTCCTGCCCCTTCCCATCTGTATCTGTTATGCTCAGGGTTCAGCTCAGAGCTTTTCTCCTTTACAGATCCAGACCAAACCCCAACAGGCAGGTCAGGGGCCCCTCTTCTGAATACCCACAATTCTGTCGCCTGCTCTCCACATGCATCTAAGTCCTTCTACACCTGTGTCTCCATTTGCCTGTGAGCCTCCAAGGACAAAGCTGAGTCCCCCACACTTTTACATCCCTGGCCCTTAACATGGGAGCAAGTCCCTACTAGAGCTCAGTACCTTGAAATAACTGAAGAATCACTGTAAAGGAAGACACTGTTCGTTATCAAGCAGACGATAAAATCTAGCATAATCACTAGCAGATTACATAGGTGCTTTCTGATTTTTTATCTCATTTGATCTTATTAAATACCAAGATAAACTCTTTACTTCTCATTCCACCAATGAAAATACCACAGATCAGAGTGGAAACTGGTTAACTTCAATTTGAAAGTAACATACTGGACCCTACTTCAAATCTCAACTCTTCCCATGGAAAAGAGCTGAATTCAAGCAGAAATTCTTGAAATTTGGAATATTTTCTGAACTCTCAAGTAGTCCCAGAGAACATTCAATGAGACTGAAAATATAAAAAGATTCAAGGGAGGCTGAGATAATTTTGCGGATGCTAAGTTCCTAATAGGTAATTATTGGAAATGCGGATGCCAGGGGCTTTCTAAGCAGGTGCTATGATTACCAATTAATTTCAGCAATTAGCACCTGTGTTTGCAGAGCTGGCACACGTTCCTGCCACTCTGAGAATCAGGCTGAGCGTCCTGCTCTCCGGCCCTGGCAGGCAGGAGAATGAAGGGAAGCAGGAGCCAGAAGCCAGAGGTGGAGCCAGAGCCAGAGCCAGAGCCAACACCGCGCCCCGCTGTCCCGGGGATAGAAGTTGCTGGCAAGTTTGACAGTTACTTGCTTGCCGCCAAACCCAGGGCAGAAAGGATCAGTTGCTGGCACCACAGCTCAGAGCAGAGCTGCTGGGGTGTGAACTGGACTCTGCCACTTTCTCGCTGGGCGGCCGTGGCAAGTTCTCTAACCTCTTTGTGCCCCTGGAGGGATAACAACAGTACCCACTTCAACCATGAACTAATTTGTTCAAAGCACTGAGCACAGTACTTGACATAGTATGACATAGTATGCTTGATAAAGTTTACCTTTAATATTATGAATAGGAAAAACCGCCTTTTCTGACCACACCACGCGCCCACCACCATGACCTAAGGAACAGACAGACAGGCCGTATATCCTTCCAATGAGTCACCCGACTGTTGCTCCACCCCAAGCTTCTCCGAGGACTGAGCAGCAGAAATCTTGTGTACCACCCAGCCAGGCAGATGGCCCCCGAATAGAGACAGCTGATGTCACCACTGAGGGACAATAAACTTTAAAGCGTCCAGGCCCTGTCTAGGCTCACGATGTGGGCAACACTGAACTCTAGTCATTTCACAAGATGGGACCTCCAAAAACAGAAAGAGAATCTCACGGGAGTAGATCAAAATTATAATACCCTATTGTTCCAAAACAGAACCAGTATGGTAAGAAAGTAATGAGGAGGGGTATCATTAGTCCAGAGTATCTCCATTTGAAAGTGACAAAGACACAAGGCAGGGGCCACAACTCCTAGCTTCTTTTTCAATATCAGATTTTACAGAAGAAAGTGAGTGCTCTAAAAAGGCCATTAACCAACCAAAGTGAAGTTACTCTACAGTTTCCTGCCCCATCGAGACAATAGACGTTAATGAGCGGAAATTAGTCAAGTCATGCTGTGTCCTGCAGAACTTAGGGAACAGCATAAACTGGGGTCAGGGGTTTTGGAGACACTAATGCCAAGCTGCTGCAGGTGCAAACCTCAGTGACTTCCCCTGGGGCTCAAGAAAGGCACATATCAACAGCTCCCAAAAACAGGAGCCACAGCCACTGGGCAGACACTGCCCCACCCCAACGCCAGGCCACTAGGTCACAACCTCCAGAAAGGGACCCAGGAGCCTCTAACTGGGAAAGCATTCCGGCGATTCTTAGGTGTGGCCAGGTTGGGGATGATTGAAGAAGATGCCAGCTCTAATGGGTGTGGCAGACACTGCCACCTTGGTCCAGAGAGGCCAGAGAACAGGAGCACAGCATGGCAGGCTCCCAGGAAGATGCCAAGTGCGGGAGACGGTGTACTGTGGAAAGGAAGAGGAAACTTCCCTGCCTGGAAGTGTGATGAGTGCTCTGCAGTGGGACCTACATCTGTTCTCTCTCCCTGCATGATTTTACAGTCTAACTCTCAGACACACATCTGTGAAGTAGAGACAATATTCTTAGCGTATGGTAAATGCTCAGCGTTGGCTCTTAACACGACGCAAAGAGACACAGAAAAGGCCTAGCTGAAATTATCTTGGCCTAAGTTTAGGAAACAGGAGAGCAGAACAGAGGATGAGGGGAAGGGCTAATGTGAGGACCTCACACCACAGGCTGAGGGCTCTGGCTAGGGAACCATCACAGACAGGCACAGCCAGACAGTCCTCTCAGAAGGATCTGAGAGCTCTCAAAGGGTAGAGGAGCTCAGGTGGGGGGAGCACGGGCCAGGCAGAGGGGAGGGAAAGCAGGGTGTAGACTCAAGCACTACACAGAGGCTGGAGAAAGGTTCTAGGGTAGAAACCTGGGCCTTTAAAGCCTGGGGAATGGGTGGTGCCACTGAGAAAGGCTGAAAACTGAAAAGGAAGGTTGACAGCCCAAGGGGTTACTCTGGGCAGGAAATACATTATCTTTAGACAGAGGATGCCAACCTACTGGACAGGTATATAGAACGCTGTCTTTAGTACATGCAGGCGAGCCAGTAGCCTGCACATTATAACAGGTCTACACTCCCAAAGTATGTTTACAGACTGATGGACCTCTGTGTCCTGGGGTCACGGAACGGCTAAGCACACCCCAGAGTCATCCCATAGGCATACTAGCACATGGTAGTTGAAAATATATTTGAAAATAACACAGAATAAAATTTCACTAGTAATGCAAATTTAGTTAGATTGGAATAACTAAATGTGCTGGGTGTGGTGGTACACACCTGTAATCCCAGCATTTGGGAGGCAGGAGGACTGCTGGCAGTTCAAGGTCAGTCTAGGCTACACAGTGAATTCAAGGCTAGTTTAAACTAATAATCAGAATTGGTCTCAAAAAACTAAAAAAGAACTAAGTGTAACACTTGGGAAAGAAATCCAAGAAAAATATTTTGTGGCCATGAGAGGCTATGCTAAAAGAACTCTGTGTTTTTGTGTTTCCATACCTTTTAGAACAACCAAAGAGGCCTTCCTCCACTGACCACTGTACAAATGCAAACCACAGCAAAACTGAGGTTTTCTGTATCCATCAGACCAGCAAAACCCAATCCCATTCACTGCTGATAAACTACAGAAAGATGGGCACTCAGATACGTGGCTGGTAGGATAAAACAGACCAACCACTGCAGGTGGCAGAACACTGGGCCCCTAAAGATGTTCATGTCCTGATCCCCAGAACCATTAAACAGGGTATGCAATAAAGCAAGAGAGATGTGGAGTTTGCAACCAAATGAAGGGTGCTAATCAGCTGACTTAAGAAAGCAGAGGAGCTTAGTTTACCCATGGGCCCAACATCATCCATCACAGGCTCCTTGAAAGATGGGAGAGGAGGCAGAAGTTCAGAGCAGAGACGTGAGGATGAGGTACCATACAAGATACTAAGTTTGTGTGGTTTTTAAACTGTATTTGTGGTAATTTGTTACAATGTGGGGAGCAATTTGGCATTATTCATCAAAATTACCATTGGGTTGCCCGCCCTCCTGAGGAAATCCTCAGAACACCTGCTCACCTGTGAAATGACACATGTGTCAGATTATTCACTGCAGCGTGAAACAGTGAGACTGGAAACAACAACCTAAATAGTCACCAACAGGAGCTAGTTAGTGAAATTATTGCTATGAAAAAGGAGGGGGGTTTATATACTGATATGGAAACACTGGTAAAGTACAGTGAGTGAAAGAAGCAACATACAGAATAGTGTGTGAAGCATGCGTGAGAAGGGGTCAGAGAAAGTCAACAATCTGACCTGCTTGTGGGTATAAAGCAGCAGCTCTCGGTTGGGAGGTACGATGCCCCAGGGGACACATGGCAATGTCTGGAGACATTCTGATGACCCTGACAGGTCACTGGCATCTAAGGAGGACAGATCAAGGATGATGCTACGTAGTCAATAAAAAAGAATGAACCCATCTAGAATGTCAAAGTACCAGAGTAGAGAAATCCTACTATGATGAAATGCTGCAAGGTCCCCTGAGAATCCGAGGGGTGGATCAGTGTGGGGACTGAATGAGTGACAGAGCCGAGACATTTTATGGTTTATCCACCACTGGATATAGGTGTGCTGTTTTATGTTTGAATCATAGATAGATAGATAGATAGATAGATAGATAGATAGATAGATAGATAGATAGATAGATAGGAATATATTATTCAGTTGAAATTAAATAATCCTTTAGAAAAAGGCTGGAATTGAGAACACAGTTTTCTATAAAGAACATGTTTAACTCAGCCTGGAGAACTCCTATCCCTTTACATGTGACCCCAGTGACTCCCCTATGATTGCACTCAACACCTAGTTAGACTGCACAAAGGGCTCCCATCCTAAGAGCCTTCTTTAGACCTGAAGGAAGACTCTTCTTTAATTCCAGAGGACACTCACTCAAAGTGCCATTTGCACCTTCTGTCTAGACATCTGAGTGCCCTCCCTCCCTCAACCCTCTGTCCCCCAGTCTCTCACTATCCACAGCTCTTGAGACCCTGCTAAATCAGTCCTGTCTTCCCTTCCCCTCCATCTGGGAACACTGTGCCCTTACTTGAAACCCTTCCTAAATTCCCAGCTACCATGTCTGCTATCCCATCTTTAAATCCTAGCATTTCTCTAGGCCTGTGGTAGCGAACCTACAGTGCACATCCCCCAGCAGGCTGTTTGTATCACTGAAAGCTCTAAATGGCTCACCCACTGCTCTTGGTGCCACCCAGAATGGTTACCTGGGAATAGGTTTTGGATTTGGGCCATCTAGGTTCGAATCCTGGTTCTTCCACTTGTAACTGTGTGATACCAGGCAAACTTCTTGGCCTGTCTCAGTTTCCTCCTCAGTAAAATGGTGGCAATAGTCCCTACCCTGTGCAGCCCTTGTGAAGGTTAAATGGGCACCGCGGTGGAATGCTCTTGGAATGGGGCATGCATATAGATGCTCTATAAACACAAATGTAGTAGAACCTTTGGGAAAATAAGAGCAGTCACTCCCTCCCTATATCCAGGCACTTTACAACTCCACACCATCCAGGGCACGGTCTCTATCCCAGTCCATGAATCTAAGATGGCCTTGTAACTCACTCAGTCCAAGGAAATGGCAGAAGTGGTCAGTGCATGTCCAATTGGAGGGAACCCACTGCCGACACGTGAACAAGCACAGAGCAGACTGCTAGAGGATCCAAGAGAAGCAGTTCAATCACCCACAGCCACAGACAACCTCCAAGCACCAGGGTCGCTTATGCAGATGAGAGGATGGTACGGAGCACTGTGCATAAGGACAAAGTTGTGTGCTATAGGTATGGCCAGTGACTTAATACAGCTACCAGATTTATGGCAATTGTCCTCCAGTAATGGCTGACAGTCAACTACTTTACCAGATATCTTTCTTACATGTCACATTTCCCTTAGATAATTCTTCCTACCCCAGAGTTCCAATTGTTAACATGCCACAGGCCTTCTGTTCCCTCAGGCTCCAGACTCCCACATCCACCTCCCTGATGGACTCTCTTTGCCCCTGGATCCTCATCAAAAGACTACAGCTTGATGTGAGCTTAAAGACCAGGCTCATTCTTAAACCTGGCCCTTCCCCTGCATTCTCTAGGTCAGTGCATGTGCTATCAGCCAAAAATCTAGAGATCACCTCTCCTGTTTTCCTCTCCCGCGATCAGCAGTCATCTCGATCTGCCTCTGATACATATCTTGTCCTCTGCGCTCCCCCAGTCTTCATTCTGGTCCAGGCCACCATCACTTCTTACCTGGACTGGGACAACCTCCTCTCAACCAGCCTTTCTGCTTCAGGCCTACCCCTCCAACGAGTTCTCTACAGCACATGTGACCATTCCAAAGCATCATTCTGGTGCTATATCATCCACTCTATTTGGAACCTTCTACGACTCCCCACAGCTCCTAAGTTAGCCTTATTCAGCCCTGACCTCTCCTTCTGTCTTCTCCCAGTACTTCCAGTCCCTTTCCTGTCTAACACCCTTCCAGCTTTCCTACCACTTGATATGGCCTTCACAGGAGCCTCCCATCATCCTGTTCCCAACTCCTATTTTTTTCAGTCCTGGTAAATTCAGACGTAACCCGAGGTCTCCATGTGGATGCCAAAAACCTCCCCTCTCACCTCTCCAAACTGGGACAGCTGCCTCCAGAACTACGCAGATATTAGTAATCAAGTCTGTTTCTTTGTCCGGAGCGCCCGCCAGTTTGTGTGCTGCCTGGGCAGGCACTTTATGTGCTAAGCAGGATCTTAGAGAATGCAAATGGTAAGCAGGAATGAATGGACATCTCTAAGATTCTGGGTCTTTAAAACTCCAAGCACCGTTTCCAGATTGTTTTGAAAGGTCAGTTTCTAGGACTATGTTAACTAAAAAGAAGTTCCACTTCTGGTGTAAAGTTTGCCCTAACCGCTCAAAGTTTACTACTCCCTCTCTAAGGAATCCTTGACTCCCTCCCTCTGTGGCGTCAGCCAAGGCGGCCGCAGGTCGGCCCCAGGCCCGAGCCAGCGCTGAAACCCCCGGGGACCCGGCTCACCTTGCCGCCTGCATCAGCGCGCTCCAGCCGTAGTGGTTTCGGCTGTTCACCGAGGCGCCGCGGCGCAGCAGGAAGCGCACCAGCGGCTCGTGGCCTCCGGCCGCGGCCAAGTGCAACGCGGTGTTGCCCGCCTCGTCCGAGCAGTCCACGGGCACCGGTGCTCCGGCCGCCGCCGCCGCCCCAGGACCGGCCGACTCGGAGCCCCCAGGCTCCGCGCCCGCCTCTGGCTCCGCGCCACGCTCCGCCGGCTCGGCCGCCCCCGGCTCCAGCAGCCGCCGCGCGGTGTCGGCGTCGCCCTGGTCGCAGGCGCGCAGCAGCAGCTGGAAGGCCGGGGGCAGCCCGCCCTCGCCCATCGCCGCCGCGGCCCGCGGCCCGCGCCCCAGCGCCCCGAGGCCGCGCCGGCTCCGCTCCGCCCCCGCCGCGCCCGCGCCCGCTGTGTGCGAGAGCGCGCCGGCGGGGGCCGAGTCTCCTCAGCAGGAGCCCGGGTGGGAGGGCACGACGGGTTCCGGGAAACTCCCGGCAGCGTAAGCCTGCTGGGCCTTGGCTCTTCGGCGCCTGCCAGGGGCCTCGTCCCGTGGCTGGGATGACTTCCTGCTGGGTGTGGGTGCGGAGCGGCCGGCCAGCCCTTGCGCACGGCACCGTGGGCGGGCCGGGGTCTGAGGCCATCGCCACGCAGGCCTTGCGGAGACCAGCCACACGCAACGCTCAGCGCCTGGTGCTTCCTACGTGCATAGTTGGCGCTTCCTAAATAGTTGACTGAATTAAGGAACTAATGGGCCTGCTCTGCCCGTCCACCAAGCCCTGCCGGGTACCTAGTGCTGGTCCTCCATCTTCTGGAGTTTGTGACTCTTTATCAGTGATACTCGAAGTGGGGCCAGTTGGGCCATTTTGACAAATGCAGATTTTTCTGGTCACACTTCAGACCTGCCTTGTCTGAAACTCAGGGGTTTAACAAGCCCTTGAACGCAGACATTTGCTTGTTCCTCAGGGCAGGACTGCCAGCTCCTAGAAGGCTCATATGATCATGTGATTTTTACAGATGAGGCCCTGGGTTCCGCTTAAAGGCTTCACAGCCATGCTACAGAAAAGTCCTCCGGTTTTCTTTTCATCCTTAACAATTACTTATTAAGTGCCTGCTAGTGCCATCTATCTACCTGCTAGAGAAACTTGGGGACTACATGACATCTCTGCCTTCCTGGGGCTGACAGTGAAAGAGACAGGCTGAGAATACACAATCAGGTAAACTCGAGATGGTGATGAATGAGAAGATAAATCCAGGTAAACAGGAACAGAGGTGGGATATTGTTTTACAACAGGGCAAACGGGTATCACTGAAAATATTTGCAGAGCTGTCAAGGATTTTAAAAAGGGAAAGAGAGTAAGGCAACTTCTAACAAGACTCACTCTACCCACAGATAGCACACATTTTGCCACCTGCCTATGGTGGTAACCTTAACCCTTCACAGGATGGGGTAACTGCTTTCCATAGACCATGAGCTGTGGCCCCAAAACCTGGAAGAAGGTCAGACACACAGTAAATAGACAATTCATGGCTGTTCCATGATCAGGTCCCATCTACGTAGGATTATAATAGAGCAAAAGTTGATGAAGGCATCAGGAGGGCTGGGTCATGGCGTTGGTAGGTCAGAGCAGATAATGATGCCCTGAGGATCTGGCTGGCAGGATGGGGAGTAAAAGTGTTCTAGGTAAAATATAAAAGTGGAGAAAAGCCTTGAAAGGTCCCAGAGCTTAAATCACAATGGCCATCTTTTCCAAAATCGTAGAACAAATTAAGTTTGCAAACTGAAATACGAATGCATTGTATAGCTGTGTGTGTAGCTTAATGCTCAGTGGTAGAATTGTTGCCTAGCATGTGTAAGGCCTTGGGTATGATCCCTGGCACCAAAGGGGAAAAAAAAAGAAAAGAAAAAAAAATCCACCTGTACTCAGTCTCCAAGTCCTACTCCTACCTAGGTAGCCAATGTTCACATTTATCTTTCCGAAAACATTTCACATTTCATGCATATAAAAAAACATGCCCACATACATTTAGGAATTGATAATCTTGGTTGGAACAGCAGAAATTAACCCTCTAGGTTATTTAAACAGAAGGAGGATTTAGTATAAGCTTTTGCCATAGTTAATAATACCATTTTGGAAGCTCCAACCCAGGAACCATGACCCCAAATCATGCTATAGCTGCACCCTGTATAGTGATAAGAGTCAGTCAGATCCTTTGTGGTGTCACTGGCTTCAGATTCAGAGCCTGATGTGGGTGTGGGAGGTGGGAGTGTCTGATTGGCCTAGCCTGGTCACATGCTGTGCCTGGCAGAAAGGGATCTTGGGAAAGCAAATTTCTGGCATTGTCAGCCTCAGTAGTGGGAGGTAGGCTCTGCCTGAGAAGTGGGGGAGATGGTCTGCAGCCGCAATGATTACAAATGTCTATGGCAAAATGTCCCTTCCAGAAACACTTTTTTTCTTGGGGAGCTCCCCCATCCTATGGGTTAGTGGTTAGTTCATGTTTATGTGCATCCTGATTGGCTGCAGCCCAGGATGTTTGCTAAAGTGTCTGGGAATGAGGCTGTTCCTAGCAAGGTGGCCCACTGTCAGAATGTTAGGATCTTGTAAGCCAAATGGTTCATTTTACCCTGACTCAAAAACAGTCTGACTACTAGTGAGACCACTGCAAAAGAAAGCAGGGCCAAGTGACAGATAAAGCAGGAAAACCTTCCCACCCCTATTCTTTTTGTTAGGCTTGTTTTGACCAAAGTTGTCACCCTTTCAATCTAAGCCTCAACAGATACATCATGTACTTTTTTTAATGACTAGGTTCATGTTTATTCTTTTAAATGAATGGGTTCATATGATGTATGTTATTCTGAATCTTGCATGTTTTTGTTTTCCGTTTAGCAAATGTCTTGGGCATTTTTCCCTGTAGGGGAATATACATGAGCTGCATCCTTTTTAATGGCTGCATCTAAAATAATTCAGCAAATACACCATAATTTATTCAGTCATCTTAAATGATGCAAAATTGGCTTGTTTCCAGTATTCTAGTGTTATAAAAAAGTCTTGGATTGAATGGCACTTATGGCAGTTAGGTCCCAAGCAGGAACATTTAGATGAGGAACTGAGGATGGTAGATAGTAGAGGGACACAGCCCACCCCACATCAATTCAGTGAAGAGGCAATCCCCAGAGGAATAAAAACTTCCAACCTCATCCCCCTCTTGACCTTTGACCTTCTGCCATTGTTTCTTATTGGAAATCCACAAGGAAGCCATAGACTGGGAAGTAGCAGTGTAGTTCCAGCAAGTCAGCGTCCCAAGACACAGCCTAGTGGAAGCCATGGTGGGACAAACGTGTGACATCTGTAATCCCAGAATTTGGGAGGGAGAAGGATTGGCATGAGTCTGGGCTTAGCCTGAAATGCATAGTGAGTTCAAGGCCCACCTGAACTACATAGTGAGACCCTGTCCCAAGGGATGGGGAGAGGGGGTGGAAGTGCAAATGGAAGATGTGTACACCTTCTCTGGGTGTGGTCAATGGACCAGAGGTTTTGGTAGCTCCTGGGATCCTGTTAGAAGTACAGCATCTGGGGCCCACTGTAGCCTTACTGAATGAGAATCTGCCTTTCAGCACGATCCCCAAATGATTCTGGTACACACTAAAATTTGAACACATAGCTGAGCGTGGTGGCTCACACCAATCATCCTAGCACTCGGGAGGCAGAGGCAGGAGGATTGCTGAGTTTGAGGCCACTTGGGCTACGTAGTGAGCTCAGGGCCAGCCTCAATACAAAGAAGACCCTGTCTCTAAATAAATACATACATACATACAAACAGTGCAGGCTATATTTTTGTTTTTTACCATGGGAAGCAAGTTGAACTCTGTGAAAGATCAAGTTGGCATGTGGAGGAGAAGGGGAGCCTTCAGATCATAAGGCAAATCTGATGCCTGAGAAAAGAAAAGGGGAAGCTAGGTGCTTTAGCCCACAGCACTGTTTTGAGGGAGTTTCAGCCTGCTCTAGAGGAGTTCCCAAGCAAAGGCTGTCTGCCAGGTTGATATACATCCACCAGGCTGTCACTGATGAGAGAAGCTAGAAGACATTGGAAAGGTTTTGAGGGCAGAGCAGCTGGAAGCTCTCCAGCTGGTTCTCTTGAAGGGCAAGCTGAGCAGAGCCCAATCGCCACTTGACTCCCATTTATTGGCTGCTTTTTGTATGTCAGTCATTAGGTGTGCTAAGGGTAGGAACATGACCCGGGCTCCCAGGGCAGCCCTCCTAACTCAGGTCAGTAAGCTTTCATCGTCAGATCAGAGGAAGGTATCACGGTTTTCTGTGATACCTGTCTTCAGAGGAAGGTATCACAGCATCATGGGAGAGCTGGTCACAGGTTGGGCAGAAAGGATAGCTGGGGTATAGATGGAGTCTACCTAGTTGTAGGCAAACGGAGGAAGCAGACTAGAAGGCTGGAGCTGGGGTTCAGGGAGACTGGAGACTAAGGCAATAAATTAGACAGGAAGTCAAGAGGGTTTAGAGTAAATCATCTCTAAGGTGTATTTACTTTTTTTTTTTTTTTTGAGACAGGGTCTTGCTTTTAGGCTGGCCCTGAGCTCACTATGTAGCCCAAGCAGGCCTCAAACTCAGCAATCCTCCTGTCTCTTGTGGAGAGCCAAAGGGCAACCGCGCCCAAAAGATGGCGCTGAGGAAGTAGGTCAAGTGGTCTGAACCACTGAAAAACAAGTCTATATCCGCTGAAAAACAAGTCTATATTTAGGCATTGCCTGATCAGCCAGTTCGCTTCCACTGTATAGCCACCTATCCCAGAATGCCACGTGTCCTTCAGGCATTGGCTGATGACTATGTATATATATACTGAGAGAGGCCTGTGAAAGAGAGCTTTTTTGTTTTTTGCTCAAGCAAGGAATCCTGAATAAAACAGAAAGAAGAGTTCGCGGTCGCGTCTTCCTTGCTGGTCGAGGGGGAAGCGACAGTCTCTGCCTCCCGAGTGCTGGGATTACAGGTGTGAGCCACCACACCTGGCACTGTGGTATGTGGTATTGATTGCTAGTGGGCATGAGTCACCACACCCAGCATTGGATGTGTTTACCGGGGGATCGAACTCAGGAGCTTGTGTTTGCAAGGCAGGCGCTGGAACCACTGAGCTAAATCTCCGGCCCAGGTGTATTTACTTTTAAATGTTTAACTTCTGGGTAAAGTAAGGATGTTTGTTGCAAAGAACTCAAGTTGTAAAATACAGAATGTAAGTTCCTTGAAATGAAAACAGAATGTAAGTTCCTTGGGTGTTGTTTACCAGGATATCTAATGTACTTGCCTGCCAAATGGGATCAATAAAAATTTGGCGAAAAAATGTATAAAATGAGTGAAAGTAAAAGGATCAAACTCATCAGAAATATATATATCCTATAGTTAATGGCTTGATGGGTATTGCTTTATATTTTCCCTTTGCATATATTAACATGTTTATTTGTGTTTTTTTTGTTTTTTTGTTTGTTTGTTGTTGTTGTTTTTGCTTTTGAGACAGGGTCTCGCTTTGTAGTTCAGGCTGGCCCTGAGCTCACTATGGCGCCCAGGCAAGCCACTGTGAACTCAGCAATCCTCCTTTCCCTGCCTCCCAAGTGCTGGGATTACAGGCGTGAGCCACCATGTCCAGCATTGTGGTATGCGGTGTTGATTGTTGGTGGGCATGTCTCCACGCCCAGCATTATATGTGGTTACCGGGGATCGAACTCAGGACCTTGCGCTTGTGAGGCAGGCAAGCTAACCACTGAGCTAACCCTTCGGCCCTGTTTGTTTGTTTTTTGAGACAGGGTCTCACTTTGTAGTTTAGGCTGGCCCTAGCTCACTATGTAGCCTAGGCAAACCCTGAACTCAGCAATCCTCCTGCCTCTGCCTCCCAAGTGTGGGATTACAGGCATGAGCCACCGCGCATGGTATTGTTGTATGTGGTTACCGGTTACCGGGGATCAAACCAGGGACCTTGTGCTTGCTATACAGGCTCTGGAACCACTGAACTAAATCTCTGGCCCTATTTGGGTTTTTTTTTGTTTTTTGGTTTTTTTTGTTTGTCTGTTTTTGCAGCATCAGCAATTGAACTCAGGCTCTTGTGCTTCCAAGATAGGTGCAGTACCACTTGAGCTAAATCCCTAGCCCTATTAACGTTATTTTACCAAAATAGGATCATACTATCCATACATCTCCAATTTGCTTTTCTTGACTTAACGCATTTAAACACATATGTATATAAACACTAAAAGGAGCTAATGCTTGTTAATGGTAACATGGCATATTATGGTATGGTATGGGTGTGCAACAATTTATTTTATAGTTTCCTCTTAATGGACCTTTGGGTGGTTTCCAACTCTTTGTTTATATATCCAATGCTGCAGTAAGCTTCCTTGTATGTATCTTTTAAGCATTTGTCAGTCTGTTTTTGTTGGATAAATTCCTAGATATGGACTTGCAGAATTAAAAAGATATTAACATTTCAAAGAAATGCTGCCTAATTGCTTTCCAAAGGTCGTATCTGTTTGCATTCCTACCAACAGTATATGAGGCTGCATTTATCTACATCTTTTCCAACACTAGAATAATCTTTTTAATCTCTGCCAACCTGATAGGTTAAAAAATATTTCAGAGCAAGTTTAATCTGCATGTATTTTACGAAGAGAAGTTAAACATATTTTCATGTTCCTAGACTATTTTTATCCTTTTTGGAGGAACTGCCTATTCAAAACTCTTGACCATTTTTATTTCCATTTGTTCCTTATATTCATTTATTGCCTCACACACTGGGTAAATATCATCTGCAAATATCTTTTTTCTGATTTGTCTCTTGATAAATTTGTCTTTTATTTTAGAAGCCTTATAGAATTTTAAGAGAAGTAGTCCATTTACAAATTGTAATAGCCTCTGGGTTTTTTCTATCCAAACTTTTATTGTTGGATTTTCCTCCCTCTCTGTTTTCGTTTTTCCTTTCACTTCATGTCTCTGAGCCCAAGTTTCCTTGTCTGTATAGCTTAAAAAGTCTTCATTACTATGCAATGGTATTGGAAAAATAAGTCTGGCAGTTGATAGCACACAGCGGGTGGTCGATAAACAACAGACTATCTGTTACCTGGGGCTTTAACCTTTGTCTTGTAAAGTCTAATTCCTTCTCTCTTTTCTCTGCAGCTAAGGCTCTGTTGAGGAACATTCCAATTTGGCAAGCCTAGCTAAGGCATCATGAATTGTAATTCTAGTCTGTTTCTTATCTGATCATAGACCTTAAAAGTGTGTTGACTGGGCAGAGGCCAGGAGGCTCAGTGCCAGGCTTTTCCTATCATGTCTGCCTTCCAGTGCCAACCTGGAAGGTTGTTCCTGGGAGGAAGCAGGCAGGCCTGAGCGCTGCAGGTAGAGCGCCTCCTAGGGGGCTGAAAGCAGCAGTTTTCCTTGGTAGCAGCTGCTTTATGTGGCTCACCCCAAGCCTCGCTCCCCTTCTGAGCCTGGGAGGGAGTTCCTCAGGGAGGCCAGGAACCAGAGCTCTGTAGCAAAGAGCGCTGTGGATTGGATCCCAGCTCCACCTAAACACCAGGTTCTTGGACACCCTCTCCCCACCCTGCATCTCAGATTCTGTTCAGTGAGAGAACTGAACCATATTTATGCTTTTTCAGTTTTTTGGTTTGTGGTCCCTGGAGAATAAATGATAAAAAGCTTTGACTTGCTTTCCAAAAATATAGGCTGGACTGGTTTTTAAATTTTTTGGAGACAGGGTCTCGATTTGTAGTTGAGGCTGACACTGAGCTCACTATGTGGTCCAGGCAAGCCTGGAACTCAGCAATCCTCCTGCCTCTGCCTCCTGAGTACTGAGATTGCAGGTGTGAGCCACCACACCCAGCATTATGGTGTGTGATACTGATTGCTGGTAGGTGTGAGTTACCATGCCCGGTATTGTTGTATGTGGTCACTGGGATCAAACCAGGGACCTTTCACTTGCTAGGCAGGTGTCAGAACCACTGAGCTAAATCTCTGGCACTGCACTATTTTTTTCATAGGAGACAAAGCAATTCTTTCCCCTGAGCTGGGCACCAGCAGAAGGAGTTCCAGACCAACCCAATACATGATTTCAAATCGCCAGGTTCACTTTAGCAGTCAGGGCTCTCTGGGAACCTTACTTCCTCAGAGAAGTTTCCCTAAGCCCCTAAATTCATCAAGAAGCTGCAATTAGAAACCCTTCTAGCACCCTGTAATTCTCTAAAATGCTTATTCTTCTAATAAGCTCTTTTAAATATGTGCCTGTCCCTTCTACTCACCACTATGATGTTAAAAATATGTCTTACACAGTATATAAAGAACTCAAACAGATCAGCCTCCCCAAGTTTAAAGACCCAATTCAAAAATGGGCAACTGAAATGAACAGACACTTCTCAGAGGCAGAAAT
>PVIC010013642.1:0-37773 GCA_004025085.1 Thryonomys swinderianus
AAGAAAGAAAGAAAGAAAGAAAGAAAGAAAGAAAGAAAGAAAGAAAGAAAGAAAGAAAGAAAGAAAGAAAGAAAGGGAAAGAAGCAGAAATAAGACATCAAAAAAAACTAAAGTAGAAGAAAACAAGTGTTTCTCTTCAAACTCTAGAGTAGTGCAATAAATGATGGTTGCTGAAAAGTGTTCAATGAGTACTTGAATGAATGAGTGTATGATTGATATCAAAA
Organism: Thryonomys swinderianus; assembly: GCA_004025085.1. Lineage (NCBI taxonomy): Eukaryota > Metazoa > Chordata > Mammalia > Rodentia > Thryonomyidae > Thryonomys > Thryonomys swinderianus. The sequence continues at coordinate 225 of PVIC010013642.1, forward strand.
TAAAGATTTTAAAATAGATTTAGTAAGGTGGACAATTGCTAATGTTTTTCATCAGCCTAGTTTCATGGAAGATACAGATGCAAAACCTTGACTGGAAAAGAATGAATTAGGTGCATTCACAGACAATGTGTGTAGATAACTCTTTTGAGAAGTCTTTCTCTACAAGGGAGGACAGAAATAGCTTGAAGAATAGTTACTATTTTAAAGATAAGAGAAATAAGAGCCAATTTGATCCACTAGAAAGGAAAATACAGAGGTGACAGAAATGTGTGTACAAGTGTAGGCATTTATACAAGTGTAGAAGAGACAGAGAACACAGAGGAGCCTTAGAAAGAGACACCATGGGGTTGGTAGAGATAGGAGAGATCAGCTATGTAGAGAGTACATGCAAGAATTCATCAGTCTTCTATTTTCTCTGCAAAACAGAGGAGGGAGTATGTGTTGCAAGAGATAGTATACAAGAAAGTTTGGGAGGTTTGTGAAGAGTTTTCCTTAAAGCATGAAATAGTTGGTATAGAGACGAGAAGAATCACTGCACTGGGTAAACACATTATACCACTGAGCACCACCCGCAGGTCATCAGCATTAGTGAGCAGGCACATGAGGTGTATTTTTCCCCAGCATTGCTCTCCTGCTGGTGCAGATGTGGTGGAGATGAAAAAGAATTTAAAAACACTGAAAGAAAATGGAAAAAGATTTCGAACATTTGAAGATTATTATATAGTCTGGATAAATGAAAGTCTTTTAAAGTCTTTTCTTGAAGTGGAGAAGCCATATAAACTAAACTAGCATTTGTTGCTCAGAATTCCTGTCCCCAGAGAAGCCCCTCTATATTCTTTCAGCAACTCTGAATTTTATTTGAATAGATTGTGACACATCAGTTATATTAGATATCTCTACCAGTAGATACTGAAATAGACAAGGCAATGAAGTATTTTTAATTTTTGTTTTAGAAAGCTACATAAAACTTTTTCCACATAGTGCTGGGGTCGCTATGATAGCTACAAAGTCCAAAATTAACTAACTGCATATGACAACTTATTCCCACTGTGCCTCATTGGATATATTAATCAAAGCATGTTATAGTCGAGATTTAAATGTCCCCCAAAGGCCATGTGCTGGTGAGCTTTATTGTGAATTGGTGGGCTTTGCAGAAGTGGCTGCATCATAAAGCTCCTAATTCATTAATTCATTGACAGTTATAGTTTGACACCAGATTGGAAGGCAGTGGAAATTTACGAGGTACAGCCTACTCAAAGGGGGTGGGTCATGAGGGTGTTGACCTTAGGGACAACATCTTGGCCTCTGGCCCATTCCTCTCCCTGTCCTGGGGACTGAACCTTAGACTTATACACTGAGCTATGTCCTATTTAAAAAAATTTATTTGAGACTCATCAAGCTGCCCAGACTGGGCTTTAACTTGTGATCCTCTTTCTGCAGGAAGTTGGCATGCTGGGATTACAAGCATAAACCACTACACCACAACCTCTGGCTTTTCTTTTTGTCCCATCTCTTTTTCTATTTCCCAGCCACCAGGAAGCTTTGTTTCCCCATGTCCTCCTACCATGACATTCTGTCTCATCACAGGCCCAAAAATGACAGGAACATTGCCGTGGGCTACAACCTTTGGAACCATGAGCCACAATATATATTTCCTCTTCCCCTTAAATTGATTTTCTTCTATATTTTTGTCATAGTGACAGGCAGCTAACATAAATAGCAATAAAATTAGAATTAATATCAGTGCTACTATTAACTATTGCAAGGTTTAAATGAGTTTAAATATATGCAAAGCCCTTAGAAATGTTCTAGCCCATAAATGCTCAGTAAATGCGATTTTTTAAATATAATGTGATTCTCTTCTCCCTTCCCCTCCTTCTTAACCTATAAAGATGACCCCTGGCATCCGTGGAGAATTTGTGCACATCCACAGAACACTGTATAGATCTTCTGAACCCTTGGAAAGTGGGAGAGTGACTGTCCTACCAGACAATGAAGACTCCTCTAAAGCATGAGGTTTGCTTTATCCCTTGTTGAAATCCCCGGGCCTGGACAAGTCCTAGGAAGGAGAATGTGCTCATATGTGTCTATTGGATTGAATGAGACTGAGAATTGGGGCACTCGGAGACAATAGCGAAAACTCAGAATGTCTCAAGGTGGACAAATTCCTGTAATGAAAAAGCTGCAGAAAAAGAGGGGAAAGTAAGAAATACACATTTTTCCTACTTCACAGTTTGACTTGGCATGAACTCAGAGCTCTCATCCCCTTGGTAACGTCCCTGCTTTTCTAAACCTGGCCATTTACAACAGAATTTTTGTTAGTTGTCAGGCTGAATAAAAATAAATATCCACCTAGAATGAACAAAAGACAATAGAATCATCTACTGATAACATGTCAAAATTCCATCGAAACACTGCTTGAGGGTTAATAAAAGTGAGAGAGTAAAGAACGTTTTCTTAACTCCGTACTTTGTTTTTTCTTCTCACTTTTATAATCTTCCTTTTAAACAAAATATCTCATTCCAAGTAAAACATCACCCACTCCCACCTTCTTCTGGCAAAGGCAGTCTGATACAAATACATCTCCCAAAAAAGGACTCTTCTGACTTCAAGTTTGAGGAACTATCTTTGAACAAAGATGCCTAAGAAATTAATAGACATAATAGCTCCATTAATAAGAGCAAAATTTTAGAGATAAGAACTATGATGCTTACAGGAAACTATTCACTGAGAGAAGGTACAGAAGCGTGAAATTTCCACCAACCATGCAAGTGAGCAATCCGGGACGATGCTTGATTTGCCAGGAAGTTGAAAAGATAACTTGCCACCAGCAAATTTCTACTCAGGTTACACTCATGATGCCAGGCCTTTCTCCAGATCTCCTCAGAAGGTTTATAGTGACAGGGATGCTGTCACTTAGAGTAAACATTGCCCTTGCTGCTGTTCTCAGAGGCAAAACACTGGGAGTGTGTAAACAAATGTCACTTTAACCATTTAACAAGGCTTTTCACATGAGCAAAATAGGATGCGAGCCAGTTTCTACTGTGATTACAAGGCATCTGGAATTACTCAGTGGTATGCAGGTAAATCTATTCTTTAGGAAGAAGAAACAACCTGACTTAAAACAAGTTGAGAAGACACAAGCTCTGAGTTATAGCATTTGCCAGTTTCCTTGGTGTAAACATTCATACTATTGCCAAGCTACTAGGATGTCACTGAATACGAAGCCACAGGGCATTGCCAGTCAACGCCAGCACACCGCAGGTGCTCCGCAGTAAGATAACTGCCTTCCTCCCCAGAATTGGAGCGGGGATGGTTATCAGCTGTTTTCCAATCTGCAACCAATTGCAGAGGAAGCAATGTACATTATAAAGCCCCCAATTCCCACACCTCTGTGTTATCTTAAACAGGCCCTTAAAATAGAGTGAGTGTGCAGGTCTGAGAAAGGCCGCAGGACTCTCCGAGAGAGCAGGGAGCACTCCAGCCTGCTGCCGCCATTCCAGGGCACTCGCAGCGGCACACTAGCTGGAGCTCGAGGAGCGGAGCAAGCGGCTAATGTGTAGGTGCTGATTCTATCTTGGTTTCCCTCTGCCTCCTTGTTCCCATTGACCGTGCTGCCAAATCCAGAGCTGTCACTCCTCTGGTCTATCATTGGAAGAAGGAGGGGGTGTCTAACAAGTCCAACAACATAATTTCATTCCACCTCTTCATAACTCTGCCTAGAATTTTGGTTATATAAAACTGACCAAAATGGTCAAGGAGAATTTAATTAATGTGATCCCCATAGACCATATTTCAAGGAGGTATATTTGTTAATATAATTTTCCATCACAGCTAAGCACAGCTCTCCTTTGGAAGGCAAGCTACTAGTGCTTGCCACTCCATGGTTTCCTGGGCAAAAATTAATACTGTCTCCATTGTGACAAGCTTTCTATTTGTAGCAGCAGACAGATGGACCCAGTTCTGTGTGTGCCTCCATTGCAGCCACTCCACGCTGAAATTGTTTCAATTGTGGGGGAAAAATTCTGAGCAGGGCCAGTCCAAAGGTCTACATTTCCACTTCATTTACACACCCCTAGGTAAATTCTGCCATGCATTACCACTAGAATTTAAAGAATTCATGTTTCTTCCCATTCTTAATTTTCTGAGGCTGAGTAAATCTAAGAAAATCTGCTTCTGTGAACATCCCATGAACTAATGGAAAGGGTGTGGTAAGCTTCAAGGTCAAGTTGTTAATTTTTTCAAAAAGTGAAGTTGTTTTTTGAGTTCCGGAGTCCAGTTGACAATGCAGCACGTCTTGACTTCTCCCAAATAACTTTCAATGCTTACAATCATCTCTGGAAATGTTTGGGGTTTTGTGAGACACAACTGCAAAAAAAAAAAAAAAACCGGAGGTGAGAATCTTCTCTCCATTCTAAAGACAGCTGTCTGAGCACATGTTTTAAAAAGTGTGTGTTTTCTTTCCCACAATTTTCTCAACCTCTTTTTAAGTTTCTTCCTCAGAACTTATAAACATGTCATTTCTTTGACAGCTTATACGTTTTACTTTCTCCTCACAAGACCAAATGGTGACTATAGTGTTCTCGACATTGTTTTTCACTCTACTACCCAAAACAGAGCCAGACACATAGTAGGAACCCAATGAATATTTTGGTATTAATATCTTACATCTCCAGAGCAGGATGTCTATTGAGTCCTCAGTTCCTCCTACACTGGTCCTAACTCAGGGCATTACTTCTCTACATGACTAACTATGGGATGTGAGATGGAGTTGGAGTCTGGACTCAGACCTAGATCTTTCAGCCTCAACCTGAGGACAGACCCTGCTACAGATTCCTCTTGTAAGATCAGAGATGATCATGTGTCTGGAATGGAGCTTGACATAGGTGTGGAGGTAAGTGGTGCCAGCACCAAAGGGGGAAACACAGTAGCTTCTTAAGACATCAGGAAGCATCACTTAACCATTGTTCTCTGGTAGAAGAAGTTCTTCTCTGATCAGCCCCACTTTATAGAAGGAAAACAGAGAGCACATGGAAGATCAGACAGTAGAAGGTGTGTGGATGTAGAAACTTAAATCAGTGATTATTAGGTTTAGGTTTTTTTTCAATAAACATTATACATTGCCTTTTGCCACATGGAACTTTTACCTAGATTGTGCTACTGATTTCATGTCTCAGCTGACAGCCGTGGACCTTGACCCAGGATTGAAGAAGTAATCTCAAGACAGAAAAGTGTCTCAGGAGTGTACAGTAATGGCTTAACACTTGCAAAGTGCCTTCTGTCACATTTAACTTGTATTGTTTTATGTTTCTTCAGAGGAGAAAATGAGAACTCCTAAAGCTAAGAAAAAGAACTAAGAGCACAAGACTGAAAACTTCAGGCTCCAGGTTACTAGAAAAGATGTGATTTAGACCTTGGGTCTTAAAGAGTTTTCCCTGCAAGAGAAAAAAAGAAATATTTTCTTGGACATATACTTCAAGTCACTGGAAATATATTTTTTATGGTCTATCAACTCATTTTAGGAAATGCAGCATCTTTCTCTAAACCTCTGCTCTGGAACTTTCTAACCCCAGTGTGTCCATCTGTTGGCCACATAACCACCTACTATACTTTGCAGACTAGGAATGATTTTAAATTTGAATATATGAAAGAAAAGTCATGAGAAAACCCAAGGGAAAAAGACAAAAGAGGCTTAGGAAAATGCTGAGAACAGAAAATATATACAACTGTTACAGTTCACCCAAAATTTGATCCTCTGAGTGCTAAGAGAATCAATATTTTTGACATTCCAGTGCATGTCCAGTGGATGTGCTCACAAGCCACCAGAAACAGTGCTTCTGAATAATCAAATTTGTCAGTCACTAGTTCCAGAGCCTCTCCTGACCACCTACTAATTGCCCCAGAATAGAACTCTGAAACCTGTGGAGATGTTTATGGCTCCAGGAGCTTATGAAGTAGAACTGTAAAAATATTCTGCCTGACTTGGCAGCAGGGGCCCTGGAAAATAATTAGCTGAAATAGCCTTTTATGGATACATCAGCTATAAAGCAAACATGGAAACATAAAATATAATATATATACACAAGGAAATCAAGGTGTGTATGTATACACACACACCCTTGAGATGAGAGAATACTGCTTCTTTCCAGGATTTCATGTCAGAGTTTCTTGACTTGACATAAATATTTAATAAATGTCCTATTTCTTGTTTTAATATCAAATCATGAATGCCAGCTATTTTCCCTTTCTTTTTTATTTTTATTTTTTTAAATTTTAAAGTAAGGACCATTTCCTTAGGGACAGGAGTTTGCATCAGTTACTTACCTTATCTTCCCTATGCCTCAGTTTTCTCATCCATAAAATGTGTCAAAAGAATTCTTTCAATGGGTTGAAAGAAACAACTCCAGGCAAAGAATTCAGAGCAGGACTTGATAAATAATAAGCATTTAATAATTGTTCCTTTATCTTTAATGTGCTTAGAGAAGTAATCCTCACAGCTCTGCAGGAACGAACTGCAAAAGGCAATAGTGAGAGAGAGAGACACCTGTTAGCAGGCTGTGCCATAACTAAGTGACAAATGACAGAGCTTCAATTTGAGTCAAAGCAGTGGGAATAGTGAATAGTTTAAATCATAATCTATTTTGAATGTTTTGCCAACAGAACTTACTCACAGAGAGAAGGTGTGGAGTGGGGAGAGTCACACTGACTCCAGGCTGTTCACTGTTTTTCCCAAGGGTAGTGGTGCATAAAAAGACCAGGAGGAAAATGGTTGTTCTGGTTGGAGGTGTTTAGTAGATATACAAGTGGAGGTGAACATACAAGTTAAAAGTGCTTCAAAGGCCAGAAATTATGTCTCTGACTGGGAAAGGGAATGATGATAGAGGAAGGAAAGGCCCAAGGCTGCATAAAAGTACATCGAGCTTTAGAATGTAATGAAGGAGAAGGATGAATGAGAAAGGAAGAATGAGGAAGAAGGAAATGCAGAAGGCCAGAGGAGAAATTATGCACAACACAGAAACTGTGTGTCAAATATACCCAAAAGCACAAGCAACTGAAGACAGTGATGTACTTGTTCCGTGAAGAGAAAATGTTAAGTCTTCGTGCATGCACTGGGAGAAATGATGCAGCAAAATTAATACAACTAAGGATATTTGAGGGATAAAAGAACTGACTAAACAGAAACAGATTTTTAGGAGTGAGATCATTACTGGTGTTTATCTAAGTTTTGATTGTGTGAGGAAAACCATGGTGAGAGTTGAAATGATGCAGCTGAGAGAGATAGTACTAAGACTCAGGGAGAGGAAGGGACTTGTCTAAGGGAACAGGCTCAGCCAAAGCAGTGTTTTCTAGGATTCCAGAGTGCTTTACACAAAGGTGCTGCAATTCAACCACGAGTAAGAATGAAGGATTTCATGTGGATGTAATGCTGAAGGGTTGGCCCACTTTGATCATGTTTCAACTATGTAACTCAGTTTGGATGCTGGTTTAAAAGCATCCTTTGAGCACGAGAAAGTAGAAAGCACTATTTCAAAAGAAGAAACAGTTAATTTCCTAATGCTGTGCCTTGCATTATTGCCTGTAATAGAGAAAAAAGAGATGAGATGCAGTGGAGAATTGTGCAGCATGATAGAATACTTGAAGCCTTCAAAAAGCAGCTGATGCACTCACAAACTCTAGAAACTTCCTCCACTTGTTCAAAAGAAAACACATTCTGTGCCGAAGAAGTCCAGGATAGAAACATCTTACAAAAAAGAACAAAGACAGTGTGTTCAAACTCCTTTTCTTTTGAAATAGAAAATTATATTTTCCAGAAAGTTTAATTTTGGTTCTAGTGATATCTTCTTTTAATAATCAGTAACAGCATAATTATAATCAAATTATGTTTATATTTCACTTTTGGAAAAGGGAAATTATTTTGTCCTTAGTTTTTAAAATGGATTTAATGAGTTCTCCTTGTGATTAACTTTAAAATTATCTTTATTTCCTACTCTGTCTTTAAATAGACTGTGAAATAGATATTCTCAAAACCCTTTGCCAATATATTTTTGAAAACAAAACTATTACCTAAATAAATAGAATTTTACAATCTCCCTAAAGCAAAAAGCTAATAAAAAGTAAGCCTTTAAGGCCCATAACGGAAATTGTTTTTGCAATTCTAATCATTTGTTTAGAATGATTTCCATGAAAACCCCCCAGAGATATCTCACCTTAATTATGGTTCAAGAAAATTGCCCTTAAAATGTTTCCCTTGTGGAATCAAAAACTGAAACATTATATGTGTGTGTACATGTGGAGGGGTATCATTTCATCATACCCTGACCAGCTGGATGAAAGTAAGGAGAGGAACAATGACAGTTTTTAGAAAACCCCAAAATGCCACGCAGATGGGCAGCTCCAGTCTAATTGAAGCTCCACTTTCATCTGTATCTATCACTGTACTTTCTCTTATTTTTACTACTTCTATTTTCCAATTTTACAGTAACTTGCAGTAGACAGATCATCTTGTCACTACTGACCCACAAGTTCTTTGTGAACTAGATATGTTTCATTGTATCACCTACTAAACTGTACAGTTCCTAGAGAAAACTAAATATTCAATCAGTCATCAGCTAATATCCTAATGAAATCCCCAAATTGTGGCATACAATGTTGATGCCTTCTATGATTGCTTCCTCTTAGGATATTTTAGGAAACATGATAATCTATATGAACCTACCTATATATTTATAGGAACACTGTTACCCTAAGTTATTAAAATTTTAAAGTTTCAAAATTAAATATTATCTAATCTTAGAGATAAAACAGCATTGACCTTGTTGTTCTAGAAGGAATACAGTAGTTGAGACTGTAACAGTCTACCCAGGGCATCTTCCCCATGTACTTATGTCTCTCAATACTTGCTCCAATTGAATAAGTCTGTACAATTAAGTTCTTTCTAATGGATGTGAGAGGAATTAATGGGTCATTTTGAGATATGATCTATTGAAAATTTCAGAGGTGGACTGGAGCTGTAGTTAGCTCAGTGATAAAGCACTTTCCTAGTACGTGCAAGGCCCTGGCTAGGGAAACAAACCAAAGCAAACAAGGCATAAAAACCACTCTAAAAGTTGCCCTTATACTCTTTCCTGAACTCCACTTCAGCTGATAGGGATGATAACACCCAGATCATCACAATCTGAAGATAGGACTACTGCTATCACTTCAAGTCCCTGAATGACTATTTAAAGCAGGATTCCCGGTTGATGTGGAACACCTACTCTGTGCTACTTTGCAGGGAAAAATAATTTCAGTTGATTTTGAGCTATTACAGTAAGTCAATTTGTAGTAGTGCTTTCACCCATCCTAATTCATACAGGGAGCATCTTTCAAGAGCTATCTCTCTATACATGCTCTTTTATTTTCTTTCAGAATCATATTTATTCCTTAGCCTCATTATGTTCCCACATCAAATTTCCTTTGGAAATTTCCCATTCTACAAAGACTGTCATACCTTGTAGAGCTCATTTACATCTACAGGTGCTCATATCAAAGAAAAGATCTGGTATTTACATATCTGTAATCTATTTATTTCACTTATTAGTGTGTCCTCCAGGTGTATCCATTTGCACATAAATGAATGAATCTTGTCATTCTTTATGGCAGAATAATACTCCTTAACACACACACACACACACACACACACACACACACACACACACACCTTCTTTATCCAGTCTCCAATCGATGGGCATTTGGGTTGTTTCCAAGACTGGGCTATCACAAACTGAGCTGCTATGAACAAGGGTGTACATTTGTCTTTCCAAAGTGATTTTTAAAATTCCTATGAGTATATTCCTAGCGGGGTGATAGCAGGGTCAAATGGGACCTCTAGTCCTAGTTTTCTGAGGAATCTCCACACAGATCTCCATAATGTTTGCTACAATCCCAACAGTGGAGAAGGGTTCCTTTTTCCCTGCAGCCTCGCCAGCATTTATTGTTGGTTGATTTTGTAATAGCAGCCATTCTTTGTGGAGTGAGATGAAATCTCAGTGTTGTTTTCATTTGCATCTCTCGAATGACCAGTGATGTTGAACATTTCTCCATATGCCTCTTAGCTGCTCTGACTTCTGCCTCCAAGAAGTGTCTGTTCATTTCAGATGCCCATTTTTGAATTGGGTTTTTAAACTTGGGGAGGCTGATTTGTTTAAGTTCTTTATATATTGTACATTATAGCCCTTTGTCTGATAAACAGTAAAGATTTTTTTCCCATGTCGTTGGTTGTCTTTTAGCGGTTCCAGTGACTTATTTCTTTTGCTGTGCGGAAGCTTTTTAGTAGGATGAGATCCCATTTGTTGATTCTTTCTGCTAGTTCTTGTGTTATAGAGGCTTTATTCACAATATCTCTGCCTAAACCAATGTCTCTGAGTGTGTGATTGTGAGATGTATATAAAATGTACCAATAAATAATTCAATTAAATTTTAAAAATTCGGTTGTTAAAAAAAAAGAAAGAAAATAAAGCTTGTGCATATAGGGGTGGAGGGTTGTAGGATACGTGTGGGCATAAATGAGAATTAAGTCATGTCATATACCAGTACAAGTTCTCAATGTTGAATGTAATCATGATGTGTATATATAATGTACCAATAAAGATTCAAATTTTTCAAAACCATAAAGAAAAGAGTTATCTCTCAGCCGGGGGTTTAGCTCAAGTGGTACCATGCCAGCCCTGGATGCACAAGGGCCCGAGTCGATTCCCAGTACCGCAAAAAAAAAAAAAAAGTTACCTCTCTGCTAGGCAGTGTGTTAGGCTTTCTCATTCACTTTATAAGACATTATTAAACACTACATCTACAAATGATCTCTAATACATCCAGTATCACTATACATTTCATGTTCGTATCTCATTTATTTACATAACATCTTTATGGAGATAGTGTCTTAGTTCATTGTCTCACTGCTGGACATCATGCCTGACACTCACAAATGTAAGGAGGAAAGCTTTATTTTAGATCACAGTCTGCAGAGGTTTCAGTCCACAGCAAGCTGAGCTCAAGGCAGGATGGCATGACACAGGGAAGTAGCAGAGGAGAGTTGTTCAGGGCACGGCAGTTAGGAAGAAGAGTCAAGGAAGGAGAGGGGGAGGAGGACATACCTGTCTAACCATGTCCTCAGTGATCTGCTTCCTCCAACTAGTTAACACCTCCCAACCTCACATTTAGCTATAAATTCATCGGTGAACTAACCCACTGAACAGTATCACACACCCGCGACTTAGTCATGTCTCAAAAGCCCTACCTATGAGTGCATGAGGCTTTGGGGAGATATCTAGTTATAAACCATAACGGATAGTTACTACTATTTTTTTTTACATACAAACTGAGGCTAAAAGTTAGTAAATTGCCTCAAAATCACACGTTTATTAATATTGGAGGGAGAACCAAATATGTCAAGAGAAGTTCAGATCCACAAGACCAGCTCCTAAGTTATGCTGCGATGCTAATATATTCCATGCTTTGTGCTACACAAGGAACATCTCCAAATGCAATTGCTACCCAAAAAGCTGCTGCCAAACAAGTACCTCTGGGATTAGAAACTCTGGTTGGTGTGCCTAGTGTTGTACCTTGACTGAAACTGGTCCTGTATCCTCTCTGTCTAGAACAAGTCTTTGTGCCCTAACAGAGCATTTTCAAACTCACCTGCTATGAAGCCCCATCACTCAGAAGCTCCTGTGTCATGTCACGGGCACATCCATAGGGGATGTGGACTAGTTGGCAAGATAAAACAGTTCAGTGATTGGGGTTCTGACCTTGAGAGAAGAAATAAAGAACAGGTAACTACATGAAACAAGTACAAGTATTAGTTTTCTTTCACTTGTAATTTTTCAATGCAAGTGTATTTTGGAGATTAAATAACCGGAAACATAAGTCAGAGTTTGACATTTTCCAAATTTGACTTCTATTGTGTAAGAGTTTCATAAATAGTAACTCCTTCAGTAAATATTGTAATTTTTGTTGCTCTTCAGAGAAATGATTTGAGCTAAATCCATTGGACACAAGTATTCTGAATAGGACAATAATTGTTCTCTGTATTTGAGTTTCATTTGGTAGTACTCTTAGGAGACAGGCTATAAAGAATAATATTTCAATTTGTTTAATTTGGTAAAATTAACACGCCCATCAGTGAATACATCTATGCATGGATATAAGCAATTCCTTTCAATCACTGTTTAGCTCCAAATTAGATTGAAATTGGTCTACTGTTAATTAAGGCAACCGCTTGTTTAGCTATAAGTTTTATTACATGCCTTGAAGCACGCAATATGACCAGCTTTCAAATAACAAAGTCCCTTAGAAACTCCAATTCTCTGTAGATTCACATTGGTTTGACTTGAGACATTACCTTTTTCATTAAGCTTTTGGTTCAGATTTACCCTTTGATGACAGTCTTCTGCTAATACTCCTCCTGTTTGCTAAAGAGACAGAATCACACGGAAAGTTTTCCTAAGAAGCATTTCCTGGCCAGCCATGTCACCTCTATGTGGACACTTCAGAACACAAATCATTCTGCTATGGCCTCCCTCACATTTCCATGAATTTCCTTTTTTTTTTTTTCAGCCTTACATAATCCTATTGCTAAATTTTAGGACCTCAGGTCTGTGAAGAAACAGACAGTAAAGGCGGGGGATTTTAGTATTTGTTTCTTGGTCTCCAGTTAGGTTCTTTACACCAAAACTTATCTTTTTCTCCTTCTAATGAAACTGTTGCCAGAAAGGCTAGATTCTGGAACATTTTGGATCCCAGTTTTTAATAGGCAGCATTATGATGCCTTGGCAGATATATATAAACACTCTTCACTTTCTCTTTTATATGTCTGATGTTATTTCAAGGTGATAAGTAATTCTACTTGAACTCCATCTTCTTGGACAAGGCTTAACATACATTGGTAGGTTTGTGTGTCAATTGGATGCTCCTAAGCCTCCATCTTTCTGGAAGCCTTTACCAGAGCTCCGGCATGAGCTATAAGGTTTATACCATAATTACTAAAGTAGAACTTTGCTTTCTGCACTGCTAGTTTCCTTATTAGTGATATTCAACTGAGATCTTAATAGGGGAGGTGTCATTAACAAAGCAGGACCTGGGAATAATACTGTCATGAAAATTATGTCCTCTAAAAACATCTGACAACTGAAAAGGAGATCATACTCATGGGAAGTAGAAAGTGGTGCCTACAGAAGGCAAGAAAACATGGCCCTGAGGAAGAAGTTACATGATGCCCACCCCCTTATCTCCAAACAAGACATCAATATATAGTCATGGGCACTCTACCACCAATCTAACAATACGCAATGTGTTTTTAAATAATTTAATAGATGAATTTTCCCAATGTGACAAATTTAGCTGCATTTGTCTGGTGAACTTTCTGTTTAGAAAATATCACTTATCATCATCATCAAGGTCTAAAGTTATTTTAAACAGTAAGATTACTCCTGCTACAGAACACATTCCAACAACACCAAACCCTGGCATAAGACTAAAGAGCTATGGAAGTCAGAAGAGATTGGGTTTAAACCCAAAATTCTCTACATGGTTTCAAGTCCCAATTTCCTACATCTTAATGTGGGCTTTTGCTCACCTCATCTTATTTAACATAAGACGGTTAGAGGAGTAATCGGGATAAAGCACACAAAGCAATTTACTACAATATCTGATGTAGTTGGAATGCAATGAGTCATGTCTTCTTTCAAGTAATGTTCTGCAGAGTCCTTCTAACAACTGGAAAATGCCTTTGGTTTACTGGCAATGTTCTTTGGTCTTGGAACCAGTTCAAATAAGTGTTTTAAATGGCTGTCAATGGACACTCACCTCACATTGCTCCACCCTCCACTTGCTTATGAGCTGGAACCTCGAAGTCTGAGCCCCATGGATCTGTGCCAGATCTGCTGCTTCCTCATCAAAAACCTACTGTACCAGAACATCGTTTATGTTTGTGGAAGAGGTTTTCATTCATCCAACAGAAATATTATCCACTCAAATGTTAAAGAAGGTCAAGACCTTGTCATCAAGTTAAGAAAGTGAAAACACATTCTGATATGGTTTTATAACCTAGGTTTTTAATGTTTTGCTTTTTTGAACACTTTATTTCATTTATAGAATCTTAACTTCTCACATCAAGCTTATATATTACTTCCTCTGGAGATTTAGTTTCCAAGATGTGAATTAAAATTCTGTGTAACAAGACATTATTGCTAAGTTTTGTGTCAGCTACATTTGAGTGGTGAGTACCAGAGATAGCTCCTAATTGCATGTTTTGGTGAACTGAGAACTTGGCATTTAATTGCTCTCCTAGGAATGCTCTGGTTTTGTGAAGAAAAAAAAAACCCAGCTGAATCCCAATTCTGATAGTGTCCTAATAGCTCTAAAAGATCTGATCAAATAAATAAGTACAGTATCATTGTGATAAGGGCTCACGGTATCATTAATGCTGAATTGAATGTAATGTTTTTTATAACCACTAAACATCTTTACTGAATATTCACTCATAGATCAGTGTATCAGAGTGCAGATATTGTAAACTACAATAAAGTCAGTGCCTTCACAGAATTTACAGTCTAATAGAACAGAGGATAATTTTAAATATACTAAACATTGAGAAATACATTATTGCATATTATTAAGTGCCTGGTGGAATATCTTCTACCAATCTTAACAAAATTAAGAGCAAAATATTTAAAGTTATCAACAAAGAGAAAAATCTTCTTGTAGGAGCTTGTGTCCCCAACTTTGCTGTGTCTTTGGAACTTGTTACTAATGGCCTCTGGACCAGCCTCACTTACCCCATAGGAATGAACAAGAAGAATCTGTGTAGGAAGTTTAAGTGGCATATAACATTGATAAGGTCAATATCAATAGAACAAATCCAATTTCCTTCATAATCTGTGGCAAATCTAAGATGAAGTGAAAATGAAACCAGTTTGAAGAGACTGGAAGACAAAGAGAAAGATGCACTGTAATTGGGTCATCTGATATGTTGGAACCATACGTCATATACTTTTTGACATTGCCCACTTTGACTAGACCCCTGAACAGCTCCCGAAGCTAGTTTTCTCTTCAAACTGGTACCTTTTCACTTCTGATACCAGGTCCCCATGAGAAGCAGGGGCTCCTTTTCCTGACTAAATTGAGGCCTTCCAATTTTCCTGAGTTTGTATCCAAAAGTCCTGGCTCCTTCCTAAGTGACTGACACAATGTTCACCTCCTGATGATGGACCTCCTAGCTCTCTCCATGTGTCACTACCATTGCTGTTACCTGTGGTACTAAGGCTGTTTCTATCAATGATGATAAAAACTACCACCATTTATTGAACACCAATGATAGGCACTTTCTACTAATTGTTTTGTCTCACCTTCATTACAACTGCACAGGGATACTAATGCTTAGGGTAGTCAAGTAACTGGCTGAAGGCCAGGAAGCATGAAACCTGGAATTTTCTCACAGGTCCCTCTGATTTCAAATCTAACTCTCTTAACTATTCCATAATGTCATCCATTTCCAGCTATACCCATAAGTTGAAGGCAATTATATCAAGCTTTCTCTTTTTTTTACTTTTTTGAGACAGGGTCTTGCTTTGTAGTTCAGACTGGCCCTGAGCTCACTATGGCAAACCTCAAACTCAGCAATCCTCCTGTCTTTGCCTCCCGAGTGCTGGGATTATAGGCATGAGCCACCATGCCCAGCATTGTGGTATGTGGTATTAATTGCTGGTGGGCATGAAGACCATTGACATATTTAAAATCATTTAGATTAGTAACTGTTTTTATTACAGTGCAAAGACGTGGAACTATTATGCTGTATATGTAGCAATTGATACCTACATAACCATGTTTTTCTTTATTCTAGATGGTAGGATGCCATCTTTGATTTAGTTTACTAATGGTTTGTTGATGAGCCCAGATATTTTCAAATAAATATGACTGAACTGAACAAGAATCAGATTTGGAAAAACCACATCTTCTTTATCCAGTCTTCAGTTGATGGGCATTTGGGTTGTTTCCAAGATTGAGCTATCACAAACTGAGCTGCTATGAACATGGGTGCACATATGTCACTATTTTATATAAAATAGCTATTACCCTGCCTTAAAGAATGATAAGTTTGAGTAATTTATATTCAAATGGACATACCTTCAGGACATACATAGTGAAATAAATAGGTCGCAGATGTGTAAATATCATATCTGTTCTCTGGTATGAGAAACTGAATATGTTAATGAGTTCTTGAATGTATGATGGATATTATGAAATAGAAAATATTCAGACAGAAATGTGGTGGAGGTGTGAGTAATGAGGGGTAAAGAAAAAGTGTGATGGTGATAAAAAAAAGGAAAACAAGCTTATGCATTTAGGGGGTAAGGGGTTTGGGGGTGAGTAGGGGAACAGGAAAAAATGAGAATTAAATTGTGTCATATACTGGTACAAATTTCCAATATTGAGTGTGATCATGATGTGTATATCAATAAAGATAAAAAACATTTTAAAAAAGAATCAGATTTGGGAAAGATGCACCCTTGTCGACCTCTTGTTACTCTCAAGACTCAAGTAAGAAGGTGTAATTATTCTCGAGTTCTGACATCAAATTTTGGTTTCCCATGCCTTTGTCAAATTCCTCTGATTACAGGTTTTTCTGCCTGTCTCAGCCTTCTCAGTCGAGTCTGGCTTGTTGCCACATAACCCACCATTATCACCTCCAGGATAGAAGCACTGCCTTTTTTTAATTGAATTCTTTATTGGTACAATTTATATACATCTCAAAATCATGCATAACATTAGGGAATTTGTACCAGTATATGACACAAGTTAATTCTCATTTTTACCCATATCCCTACCCACCCACCCCTCTTCACCCACTGCCTTTTAAGACACACTGAATGATGTGAAACTTTCACATTTGTAAATTAAAGGTATATCCTGCACCTCCTGAGGTAATGGCAATTTTGTATTCTTTTCACAAATGCAGAAAGTAACCCAGCACACTATCCAAATAATAGGTTGGATGTTTCGACCAGTTCATCAAGTGTTAATTAAAAAGTATGGTATGTGCACTGTGCTAGGTGCTAGAGAAAGAAAAAAAACAAGCTTTAAGCCCAGCAATTGTCCAAGTAGTGAGAGAGATCATTATACATCACCTCACATCTACAGAACAACGTCAATGGCAAGAGAGAAGGTCACAGGTGTTCTGTGACCTCGAGGAAGTGGCGTTTACAGCAACTGCAGGTTCAGAGTTCTGTGTGAACGTAGAAATTTTGCAGCACACAGTTAAATAGTAGCTACCATTTGCCAGACACTGTAGTCACCAACAACTGGAAAGTCTTGTAGAATGGTCACCATCAAGGGAAAGTCTTCACAGACGCAGTAATTATGTATTCCATGGATCCAGGTTATCCCCTTACAGGCAGAATGGGGGGCCCTCAAAGAGTAAATTCTGAGGGCGCTGATTTCTTAGTCCGTTTTCACAACATGAAAAATCTCCATTGTAGATTTTTTGAGAGATTAGGGGTTAAAAAGATACATGTAAGATTTCCTGGGAATACTAGTAAGAAGAAATCATGGCAAGGGCTTAATCTGGGACAGACGCTGCGCTACAATTGATCATTTAATGTTCACAGCGATTTGAGGCAGGCACTCAAGTCCCATCCCTCAGTGGCTAACAAAACAAAACAGGAGTTCGAAGAGGTAGAGGAACAACCCAGAATCACTTATCCTGAGCCACAGGGCAAATCAAAGATGATTCAGTGTCAGAAGACCATGGCCCGACTGGCCTAAGTACAGAGCAAACAGAAATCATTATCATAACACTTCAGTCATTGTCACCACACCAGAAAACTTTGCAGGTAAAAAGAGAGGCATGAAAGAGACCATCGAGGCTGCAAGAGCTTGGGAGGAGCACAGTAAAATTACATGTTTTCTAGAATGTTGGCAGACATAACCTTACCCACAGGGCTTTCTGACCCTTTTGCTAACCTTGGCACAACCTCCCCACAAACTTTGGGGGGGGGGCTTGAAATTTGACTTAACCTTTTACTTGAAAAATATCGAAACTGGTGCAGACTAGATTAATACTAAGCAAAGGCCCAAATCTCCCTCCTCATGCAGGGACCCTGGGAACTCTAAATAGTGGGAAGTGATTATCTTTATAATTTACATCAGAAGAACTACTTTTAAAACTAGGTTGAGAGTGAACAATTACTGAAGCAGCTGCCAAGCAAGGAGCCTCTGCCAAGCGCTTGCCCCCAGAGTAGGTTTGGAGGACGAGAGGACAACGATTCTAGAAACTGTGGTAGTCATTCCATAACATAGTCCTGCATTCCTCGGGGCCGGGCTCCCACGCCAGGCATGACTGGACCTTGGTGCAGAGCAAAAGCACTCAACATAGTCTAGAAACTGAATCAGATAATCCACATTCCAGTCTATACTCTTCAACTAATTAGCATTAGAAATCTGTTTGTTTTGAAAGCCCGCTGTCCATATGAGTAGAGAGGAACTACGTGACCACTATGTTTTTTTTCCTACTATAAATTAATGATTCTCTAATAAATCATTTTAAGTAACTCATGAGCAGAAATCCACAGAGCGTAGAGTCTAGTCTAAGATTAGGATTGAAAAAGCGAGTGATTTGTGACCATGTCTGTAAAGAATGGCTTCATTTTAAGGGCTGAATTCATCTGATTACTGTGATATTATCTTTTCAACCATTGTCTCAAATTCTCATATTTTTTCTAGAAGTATTAAATACATCTATGAGCTGAGGGTATAACTCAGGGTGCTTAGCAGTCATGAGGCACTGAGTTCAATCATTATCACCACAATATTAAAAACATGTATCATCACTGTAAAAAAAAAAAAGGGTAGAGCACGAACCAGGAATGTATCTAGTCATATCACCTTGTGGCTGTCAGGGCCTCTTTCACCTGGAAACTGTTTAGAACATAATGAACAATGGGTGAGAACAGTTATATGCTAAGGATTTTCTGTGCACCTTATTTTCAACATTTGTGTATTTTCAGTACATTATCTTCTCAGATGCTTCTTAATGCTCAGGACAATTCTCAGCATTATGTATTTTTGAACTTATTTTATAGATAAAAACAAAATACGGAAAATAAAACATCTCACAATCACACCAGTCATTTGAATTCATCTGATTTCAAATTCATACATTTAATCAGATCATCAGTTTTCCCTCTCTGGGCATTCTTTGTATATCCCTGTGGCTCTGTTTTACCCATGTTCTCTGCTTTTCATTTCAGTTTTGGATGAAAATTGCTGGACTTTTATGCCCAGGGACCAGTACTAATAATGATAAAAGCTCTCAGTTTCTAATATATACTGTTACCTTTATATATATACTTCAGATTGTTTCCATCCTGTGAGCTATTTTGATTTTTCTGCGCATATTAGAAATAATGATTATTAAAATTTCTTTGGCTGGGTGTGGTGGCTCATGCCTGTAATCCCAGCACTTGGGAGGCAGAGACAGGAGAACTGCTGAGTTCGAGGTTTTCCTGGGCTACATAGTGAGCTCAGGGCCAGCCTGAACTACAAAGCAAGACCCTGTCTCAAAAAAAAAAAAAATCTAGCGGATATAAAGTTTCTTTGGATCTTCAAAAGTCATGAGAGGTGTGACAGTTGTTTCCACAGTCATAGGCAACACCTACCTCTATGGTCAGTTTATGATTCTTGCTCCTTTGGTTGAAATATCTGTGAGAACACACTGCTTTTTTGACTGGAACATGGCCTCCCTTGCACACATTTTCCCCTGCTTTCTGAACCTATCATTTCCTTTGAAATGTCTGTAAAGATCTCTACTCAATAATTGGGTAAGAAACAATTTTCAGCAGAGGACAATTAAAACACATGAGTTACGCAGGTCGCACCATGCCTCTGCTGTGTGTGCTCTCAGCGTTCATCACCTCTGTCTCCCCACACGCATTACACTTCTTGTTATGGTCTAAGTCCAATAGCGCTTGCTGTATCTATGGTTACCCTCTGCAGAACATGCTCCCTTCTTCCGGTTGTCCCGCTTGATGAGTTTTCTATTTCTTACTGTTCTAATAGGATTCTGTCAAAGTCTCTCTCCTTTATTGCCACTCTAAACTAGTGGTAAATGTTTATTCCCTCTTTTACTCCTTCAAGGTTAGGAGAATGGTGTCTTTTGCTTTCCCTGTGTCAACCATAATTCTGCTTTTTGCATAGATCTTGTCAACCCTACCTGTCCACTCCCCCAGCTGTAAACAAACTTCACGCATTTATCAAGCAGTTTTAACCCAAAACTTATTTCTTAAAGTTTCAAGTGTTCTAAAAACATCCTGAGCCTGGAAAAGACATTATATGGTCCTACGGGCATTCTTCTAGTGGCTACTACAGATGAAACAGAGTTCTCAAATCTTAGATGTAGATGTAAACAGAATGGGAGAATTTTGAACTGGGAGAGATTATAAAGAGGATTTTTAAAAAATTTTCTCACTGTAGAGTTATATTTTATTTTATTTTCCCATTAAGCTACATGATACCTTTTAGATATACTTATGATCACGTTAATCATTGAGATTTGTATTTATACATGAAATATGGCTCTTATTTTCCCCCATTCTCCTATCATCTCTTCCACCCCTCCACTCTATCTTATTTACAAAAACTTTGTTTCCAAGGACCAGGGATTTAGCTCAAGTAGTACGGTGCCTACCTTGCAAGCACAAGGACTTGAGTTTGATTCCTGCTGCAAAAAAAAAAAAAAAAAACCTTTGTTTCCATTTTTTTCCTTCTTTTCTCAGATTTTTTCTTCTCTTCTCCTTTCTCCAGTTCACTTCCTGTTTTCACTACCTTTCAGGCCCTTTCTTCATACCTCATATTATCTATTATACATTTTGGTCCTCATTTCCTCCACTGCACAGTTAAACACTTGGAATTACATATTAATGCAAATGGTGGTGCTTAGCTATTTCGGATATTTCAGGAAACACAAAGAAAATTATAACTTTATTTATAATAAAGCTGTCTAATATAGGAGATATTTCTAGTTACTTATTTGTGGCAGACTTAAAGGGAATCGATGCTGTTAATGATAAATGTCTTTGTTATTGAGAATTTGGGCCCAAACTGCTGGGCCCTTTATTATATTTGAGTATGAAACCATTTTTGTATGATAGAATGGAGACTTTTGAAAATAACCTCCAATGTTATCCATGCTAAACATATTAAAGAGCCAATATTTGAGCTGTTTATGCTGTTGAATAGGGAGGAAAGGAGTTCCACCTGCTTTTAAGTTCTTGTTATCAGTTACATACATTTGGATTAATGAAAACAAGAAAATACAACATTGATAGGTATATCTTGCTTTGTTCTTAAACTGTATTTCTCAAGTGGGGATGATTTTGCCTTCCAGGGGACACTTGGCCGAGAGACACTTTTGTTTGACACAAATGAGGATGCTCTGAGCATCCTACAGCAACCTCAAGCATACAGCATTGCTGCCCACAGTAGTAATTACCTGGCCCAAAATATCGGTAGCACTCCTGTTGGTAAACACTGCTCCAAGCATGGTTTCGAGATTCATAAGAGGAAATTGAAAAAAAATAAAAATAAAGACTCCCTGTGATGAAAATGTTGAGCTCTGTTGACTGTGCCTAATCAGAGTATAGTAAATGGCAATTATTTGTTGGTTACATAAACCTCTATATTTAATAAATAAAACTATCCTCTTCCCCCTTAGTGCTATTTAACTTTGGGACATTAATCTCATGTGTCTTGTAACCCAATACTCTCAAACTGAGCCATGTAACACAATCACCTGGGAACTTCTGCATCAGGACACAGGTCCTCGACTCTTGCGCCTCCCTTATCCTGGACTCGCTCTGACTTTTGGGCAAAGGGAGCAGCCACAGATTCTCTCTTTTCTAGCCATCACGTTCACAAGACTAAAGAGTCCCTTATTGATGATTTTTGAGACAAATAGGGAGAGATCACACTTCTCTGAATTTAAAAAAGAAAATCTCTTATCCCAAAATTCTTCTCTTAATATGTTCTTTTTCCTTTCACAGTTTGGTAGTACTTTGCTTTATAAAACAGGCACAGCATGATATTTAGCCATCAACATTTTGAATGTGCGGGAAGCCTTGTTCTAGTGTGCCTCTTTGTGTCTTATGAATCAGCAACATGTCATGACTACATTCTCCAATTTTTTTTATTCAACAGACATACTTTTACCTAGTGAGCCTTTTTTTAGGATCATAACTTTTTGGTTTCTTATGTCAGAAAAGGACTGAAAGATCTGTGCTTGGTTTTGCCAGAAGTTATACATTTTCTACACTTGTGTAAAATTAATTATCATTCAGTGCTTCCTCTGAACTTCTATTCTTCCCTCCACTTAAACAGTCTTGCATATGAACATTTTGTTCATTTCAGATGTTGTGTACAGCTCACACCACTCTCTAGATTCCTCCTCTGCAGAATATCCTCAACCCTCTCCATACTTTCTCATTTCCTTCTCTGTAAAGCACAGAGAACATGCACCTTTGTATGGGATATCTCATTTTCTGTCTCTCTCTGTCTCTGCGTCTGTGTCTCTGTGTCCCCCCAACCCCGTCTCTCTTTCTCTCTTTCAAAATTGATGGCTGGGCTAGAGATTTAGCTCAGTGGTTTTCTGGCACCTGCCAGCAAGCACAAGGTCCTGAGTTCAATACCCCGTAACCACATACAACAATGCTGGGCATAGTGACTTACACCAGTAAGCACAACACTAGAAAACTACATACCGCAATGCCAGGCATGGTGGCTCACACCTGGAACCCCAGCACTCGGGAGGCAGAGGCAGGAGGATTGCTGAGTTTCAGGCTTTCCTGGGCTATAAAGTGAGTTCAGGGCTAGCCTGAACTACTACAAAGTGAGACCCTGTCTCAAAAAAAAAAAAAAGTGATGGCTATATATATTCTCTAAACCTAAGGCTATTGGGTCAGGGATTTAGCTCAAGTGGTACCAACCTACCTTGCAACCACAAGAACCAGAGTCCCCTGGTATGGCAAAATATAAAAATATTGGTAGCACTCCCATTGGGAAATACTATTCTAAGCATGGTTTCTAGATTCATGGGAGGAAATTGAAAAAAATAAAAATAAAAAAGATTCCCTATGATGAAAATGTTGAGCTATAATGAGGTTTAAAAGAAATAAGTAATACAAAACCCTCAGCTCTCACAAAATGTTAGTCTATTAACATTACTCTCCCTACATAATATATGCATTTCCCTTTTTTTTTTTTTTTGAAACAGGGTCTCGCTTTGTAGTTCTGGCTGGCCCTCAGCTCGTATGTACCCCAGGCAAGACTCTGCAATCCTCCTGCCTCTGCCTCTGCCTTCAGTGCTGGGATCATAGGTGTGACGCACCCCCACGTCCAGCATTACGCTAACAGTTTCAACTTCCCGTGCTTTTCTTTCTCCCACCGCGGAGCCCACCTTCACTGAAGATGCTCTGTTAGCTCACTTCCCCTTTCCTTTCAGGTCCTCAGCAGACCCAAATCGATGATCTTGCTTTATTAAAATATGCTTTGGGGCACCTTTCATAAATAGACATTTCTCACCCATATATTAAATTAAATTTGCCTTTTATTAGGGTACAGAATATTGAGTTCTTTAAGATACACCAAAAACATGTCTTTTAGTGCCACAGTAATTCTGGAAATGATTTTGCTGGCTGTACTGAGGCTATCTTGGGTTGTATCCTTTATTCATCTTTATCTCTGAATGTAAAACACTACCATTTCAGGTGTGTCCAAAGGGAGTTTTTCACTAGAGCTGGAAATGCGAATGTATCTCCAACACACGACAGTGTGTTGATTGCTTTTTGATGCCTCCTATATCCACACCCTGTCACTGGCTCCACACTGAGGCCGGACTTGGCCACTTGCCCATAGCCCAGTGGGTAAGTGGAAACTATGACGCAGAGCATGAACAAGGCCTTGAGCACTGGGCGTCTGTTGTCCTACTTCACTTGGAACTCTGTGATTCCTGTAAGAACAAGCCCAGTCAGCCTTCTAGAGGACAAAAGGTCACAGAGATGGTGCAGCCATTAATGAGAGCGTCACTTAGCTCCCAGTCATCAGCCAGCCAGACCTGGCCTAACCTCCAACTGGCCACAGACTCAGGAGTCTAGCCAGGACAAGCCAAGGCCAGCCCAGACCACAGTTCTTATCCTCAGAACTGAGAGTTAAATAAGTGATCACCATTTGGAGCCCTTAAATTTTGGACTAATTCCATAGGTGCCAAAACCTAGCTATTAGGCACATTTTTAGTCATATGGAGACTGCTTTATTCCATGAGGGAGGGGATTTATATTTGGCATAGTCTGAGAAATCACTAAAAAATCCTATGAACAATTTGGATCCACTTTTTCTTTATCATGACTCGGCATTTATTTCAAAATAAAAATCTTTATCTAATTCAGCTGCTTTGTGTTGATTCTTTTATAAACAAATAAAAGGACAAATTCTTTTTTTTTTTTTTTTTTTTTGAGACAGGGTCTCACTTTGTAGTTCAGGCTGGCCCTGAGCTCACTATGGTGCCCAGGCAAGCCGCCACGAACTCAGCAATCCTCCTGTCTCTGCCTCCCGAGTGCTGGGATTACAGGCGTGAGCCACCACGTCCGGCATTGTGGTATGCGGTGTTGATTGTTGGTGGGCGTGTCTCCATGCCCAGCATTATATGTGGTTACCGGGGATCGAACTCAGGACCTTGCGCTTGTGAGGCAGGTGCCAGAACCACTGAGCTAACCCTCCGGCCCTCTTTTTCTTTTTTCTTGTCTTTCTTTTGCAGAACTGGGGATTGAAATCAGGACCTTGCACTTGCCTGGTGGGTGGTGCCACAAGTAAACTACATCCCCAATCCCAGGACAAACCCTTGAAAAACACAACAGACACTTTAGAGGAAAAACTAAAAGCTAAGAAGCACATGCAGATGAAAACAACACTGAGATTCTGTCTCACTGCACAAAGAATAGCTGCTATTTAGAAATTAGCCAGCAACAAATACTGGTGAGGCTGTGGAGAAAAATCATCTCCACTATTGGTGGGAATGTAGATTGATACAACCATTATGGAGATCAATGTGGAGATATCTTTAAAAACTAGGACTAGAGGTCCCATTTGACCCTGTTATTCACATGCTGGGGATATACACAAAAGAGTTACAAGATTCATAACACAGCGACATACATACACCCATGTTTATACCAGCTCAATTCATGATAGCTAAATCTTGCAAATATTCTAAGTGCCTATTAACTCTAGATGGGATTAAAAAGATGCATTTTTAATATAAAATGGAGTATTACTCTACCACAAAAATGATAATTTTGAGTCATTTATATTCAAATGAAAGTACCTTAAGGACACACTCATAAGTGAAATAAATAGGTCACAGATGTGTAAATATATCTTTTTTCTGGTATGAGAAACTGAAGTTGTAAATGAGTTCTAGAATACATGATAGATATTGTGAAATAGTAAATATTCAAAAGGAAATGGGGTTTAGGTGTAAGTAATGAGGGGAAAGAAAAATGTTATGGTAAAAAAAGGAAATAAAGTTTATGTATATAGAAGCAGGGGGTTGTAGGGTGGGTAGAGGAAGGGAAAAAATGAGAATTAAGTCATGTCATATACTCATACAAATTCTCAATGTTGAGCTCATGTGATTATGATGTGCATATATAATGTACCAGTAAAGACTCAAATTTTTAAAAATAGAAAAAACAAAAAAGCTACCATATATATTGAAAAAACTGCATTGATAATTTAAAAAATTTCCTCAAAAGAAAACCTTTGGACCCAGATGGCTTCATTAATTAGTTCTGTTGAATATTTTTTTTTTTTTTTTTTTTTTGCTTTTTGGAGACAGGGTCTCGCTTTGTAGTTCAGGCTGGCCCTGAGCTCACTATGGTGCCCAGGCAAGCAGTCGCGAACTCAGCAATCCTCCTGTCTCTGCCTCCCGAGTGCTGGGATTACAGGCGTGAGCCACCACGTCTGGCATTGTGGTATGCGGTGTTGATTGTTGGTGGGCGTGTCTCCATGCCCAGCATTATATGTGGTTACCGGGGATCAAACTCAGGTCCTTGGGCTTGCGAGGCAGGCACCAGAACCACTGAGCTAACCCTCCGGCCCAGTTCTGTTGAATATTTAAGAAGAAAGCCAATCCTGCATAAACTGAATTCAGAGACTAGGAAGAAGAGAAAGCCTTCCCAATTGTTTTCAGAGGATAATATAAACTTAATATCAGAAAATTATTTTTAAAAATCTGATAAAAAGCTGGGTGTGGTGGCTCACGCCTGTAATCCCAGCACTTGGGAGGCGGGGATAGGAGGATTGCTGAGTTCGAGGCTTGCCTGGGCTGCATAGTGAGCTGAGGGCCAGCCTGAACTACAAAGCAAGACCCTGTCTCAAAAAAAAAAAAAAATCTGATAAAAAGAGGAAATTATGGGCCAATTGCTGTCTTTTTTTTTTCCCCCTTTGGTACCAGGAATTGAATTCACGACTTTGCACTGAGCAGGAAATCGTGGTGCCCTTGAGGTAAATCCCCAGCTCCTAAATGTTTTTAACATAATAAAAAAATTTAATACAAAATATCAGGAAAATTAATGATATATTTTAAAGGACAGTATAATTCCACTAAATTTTGATTTATCCCAGGAATGCAAAGTTGGTTTAATATTCAAAATTGGTATGACATAGGATATACAACCAATTTATACACACAGATATAATCTAATAAAAGCTAATACCCATCCATCTTCAAAATGCAAATCAAGGTAGAAAGAGAGGGAAAACTTTATAATTAAGTATAAGCTATCTACCAAAAATGCCACAAGTTCTATATCACTCTTAAGACTGAAGTAGTGAAAGATTTTAGATTTTCCATTGAGTTAAAAGAAAAAAATGCCTGAGAAAGTGGCTTGATGGTAAAACAGTGGCCTAATATGCACAAGATCCTGGGTTATATCTTCAGCCTTGAAAAAGAAGGAGAAATGACATATATTACATTGAAAACTCTTACATATATTACATTGAAAACTCTCACAGTAAGAGAAGCCAAAAAGTGTGTTTAGAAAGATAGATAAGAGAATGAAGAGGAGAGAGAAAAGCATTTCATAAGAGATTATATGAATTTCCAGAATGTATCTGAAAAAGTGATCACTTTAAAATGATTTCCAGTGAAGTACAAACTGAACACCCATGAACTTAGTACTGTATGCCCACAAGGATGATTAACATGGGAAGAACTAACAGCAGTGAGTGTTACCAAGGATTTAGAAAGGGGATTCTCAAGCAGTGTTGGTGGAGGTATAAAGTAGTACTTCAGAAAACTTCCTGAGAGTATCCACTAAAGCATTACCTATTTCCAGATACAAAGTCAAAATAAATGAATGTGTATATGCAACAAGTAACATACTAAAATTTAATGAGATGTTGCATATGTGTAATAATTTAAAAATAGAAACAGCCCAAATTTACTTGACATGAAAAGTACTTATATTCACAGTGCGCTACTGCTACCTATAACAACATGAATGAGTGATAAAAATAATACAATATTAAGGAAACCAGACACAGTAGACTGTGTAATCCTATGTGTAGAAAGTTCAAAGCAGACAAAATTAATTTTAAACTAGATATAAAATAGTAACTATATTTGAGGATTTATAATAACTGGATAGGAGAACAAAGAATTGAGAAGATTCTGTTTCTTATGACAGGTTATTCTTGAAACAGTATGCTTACTCTCAAAAATCCATAGATCTTATTCATGCATTTGTCTATTGTATGTTACTAAATAAGAAAAATTTTTTAAAAATGAGAAGAGCTTTAGTTTCATCCTCTTCTGGTGAACTGACTTTCATCTACTTATCTTTTTTTCTCCCCTTTTCTTTGTATCTTTTTTTAGAAACCTTTAAATATCTAAGTGGATATTTGTAATCATACAGGTATCTATGTATTCTCTTTTTTCTTGCCATCTGATACTTTTTACCACAACTTGAAAGAAGCTTTTAATTTCAGAATGTATTACATACTTATCCAAGTAATTAATATTCCAGGACTGTAATTATCTGTGTACACGGGAGTCTTTTCTCTTGGTTATAAATGCCTTGAGAGAAAGGATGGACATATTCTTCATGATCCTGTTCCTGTTTCTATCTCAGTTGTACCACATAGTAGGAACACTGTTATTTGTTGTGGACCTGAAATGCAACATAATCCACGTGCAAGTCTTTCAGAGCAGCCCAGAGAGCTGGAATTGAAAGAAGCTGAGATATCCTATTTCTCTATGGTGAAGAACTAGATTGCCTGACTCCTTGAGAGCCCTTCACTCTCCCAGAGCCTGGGATTGAATGACTTTCTGGTAACTTTTATAGCCTTTTTAGTTACTTATTGTACAGTTGACATGGCTCTGAGATTTACTTTGCTCTTGTTTTCTGTTTTCCTTTTCTAAAAAATATTGCATCTATTTGTCCATTGTTGTCCTCTTCAAGTCATTGCTCGCTATGATATAGGTCAAAGTATACAATCTATCATTTCACACGTATGTTTGAAATTCAGAGTTCTGAATTTTTTATTGATGATCCATATCCATGTTAAGATAAAAAGTTAATACCCTGAATAATTTGAATAACATAAAAGGTAGTCATTTATTTTATACTTTATATTTTTTCTTTCTCCAGACTATAGCTAGTGCTTACTTTGTAGTATCTCATGTTAGAACAATATAAAGTATTAATCATGAAACATATTAACCTTATCTGAGAGGATTCGATCAAAAAGACTTAACAGAGAAAGATTAGTGTCACAGGAATGAAGGTTTAAAATGAAGGTAAAAGAAGATAGAAATTGGAATGCAGTTATCTCTCTTAGACATTTAATGAATTTTACTTCTTTTTTATATCCAAAGCCACAGTAATTTTCTTCCAAAAATATTTGGAATACTTTTGTTAATAAACAAAAGTGTGCTTTATACTTTAACTTTACTAAAATTTAGACTACTGTACTCAAATGTTAAATTTCTTTAGATGTATTAATTTATTATAAACAATATTATTTTATTATAAACTGTAATATTTGATTTTCCAGTGGTCTTTGCCTATATATTAGAAATTAGTGCAATCTGTGGGCTTATAGGACAGTTATGTTCAAAGCTTATTTTATTAAGTACCAAAAATTTCTATCCATCAGCTGTGTATTTTCACTTTTTCCATTTGCAACATAACAACAAAAATTCATTTAAATATTTTATCATTTAAACTATTTCAGCATTAAAACAAATGTCACTGACTCCAAGGTTACTGCAGTTTATAATTATCCTTACAAGCCAGATATGTAATTTCTTTTCACTGTCTTCTTTAAAGGTGTGAAATATTCCTAGTCTTTCTCTTATTTTCTTTTTGGAGTAAAGGGTGGGGGGAATTTTCATTTTTTTTCTACTGATCAATTGATCCACTCTTCTTTCTCTTTCTCTCAGTGTGATATTATGACATATAAATTTTGGTCTTCTTCCACAGTTCCTGGTTCACCATCTGCTCCCTAAATCAGGCTATGAAACTGGGACTTCTCTTCCTCAGGGTGTGTCATAGACGTGATCTTCCCGTCTTTCTGTCTTGGAATTAGCTATGAAGAATTCTTTGGCTATCCTTTTCCAATAACAGGTTTTGAGACCCTCTCCTTTGAAGAGGGGTCCTGCCCCATTCCTGAAGAAAGGAAGGCTATAATAAATAGGACCTCCTGAGTTTCCCCAACACCTTTTTGTCCAATCATATAGCAACATGATTGTCCCTGCTTCAGTCATTCCTATGTAACAAAATCTCCACAAAAACACCAAGGACTGGATTCTGAGAGCTTCCAGATGGCAGAACATGTAGTGATCCCTGGAAGGCAGTGTGCCCATAAACACACGGAAACACTGTGTCCCTTTCCGTATACCTTGTCCTGTGCATTTCCTCATCTGTATCTTTTGTAACATTTTTTTATAATGAAATGGCAAAGGTAAGCAAGCATCTCCCCGAGCTCTGTGATCTCCTCAAGCAAATTAACAGAAACCAACAAGACGCTTGTGGGAATGCTAATTATAGCAGATGGATAAGAATCACAGGTAAAACAGTCTGGTCCGTATCTGTGGCTGGCATGTACGGTGGGGGTGGAAAAGAGCTGGAGACTCCCTCAATCTGTGGGATCTGGTGTGATCTTGGGTAGGTTGGTAGTGTCAAAACTGGAATGAATTACAAGACACTTAGCTAGTGCTCATTGCAGAACTGAACGCCTGTTTAGTCAGTGAGCGGAAAACTCCCACAGCTCCTGGTGTGAGAACAGCACTCGCCACTGCGACACACAGCTCAGCGCCTTTGCCAGTTCATGAGTCACTGCACAAAAACCCAGCTCTCTTCCTGAAATACTACACTTAGAAATTGCATAACATAAATGGGCACATGGGTAATATTATCCTGTTGCTAATCAATCCACATTTAGAAAATAAAAATAAGTATTCTCTTCAAGGACACCAGAAATACACACTTAAGAGCAAGGCTGGGGGCTGGAGATTTAGCTCAGTGGTTCCAGCGCCTGCCTCGCAAGCCAAGGTCCTGAGTTTGATCCCTGGTAACCACATACAATGCTTGGCGTGGAAACTCACGCCCACCAGCAATCAATACCACATACCACAGTGCTGGGCGTGGTGGCTCACGCCTGTAATCCAGCACTCGGGAGGCAGAGACAGGAGGATTGCTGAGTTTGAGGCTTGCCTAGGCTCCATAGTGAGCTGAGGGCCAGCCTGAACTACAAAGCGAGACCCGTCTCAAAAAAAAAAAAAAAAAAAAAAAGAGCAAGGCTAGGACAAGTCTAAGTAAGCATTTAAAGTACATAATTCAAATGTTAAAAAAACTGATCTATGGGCTGTTTTAAAGTCAGGTAACTGAAAAAGTTCAGGAATTGGGGCATGAAACAAAGAAACCATCTGTCTCTCTTTACTAAGGTTAGGAGTCTGGGGCCGGGGATTTAGCTCAATGGTATTTACCCGGCAAGCACAAGGTCCTGAGTTCAATCCTTGGCACCACATATCACAGTGCTGAGTATGGTGGCTCACACCTGTAATCCCAGCACTCGAGAGGCAGAGGCAGGAGGACTCCTGTGAGTTCAAGGCTAGCCTGGGCTACACAGTGAGCTCAGGGCCAGCCTGAAATACAGAGCGAGACCCTGTCTCAAAAAAAAAAAAAAAGTCTGCAACCAAACGATGTGAAAACTACAATTATAATGAGATATTTTAATTACCAAAGCAAATGTAAATACTTTGCAAAATCCTTTATATAAACTATATAAACTCTGTAATATTGCAAGCCAAAGAATTTGAAATTACTGCTTAAAAATGTTACAATCAAGATTTTAAAAAACATTACAATCAAGATTTTTATTTCCTACTTCCTCTTGATTCAAAATTCAGCTTTGCATTAGTTAATAGTGTCCCTGCGTAGAACAGGACTGCACATAGTCAGGTCGCTATGGTGAAATTGGTGTTTTGGCTTTTGCTTATGCAACACTCTTGTTATAATACTAATAGCAATTACAATAAAAATGACAACAAAATAGCCACTACTTATTAAAACTCTATTATATTTTTCTTTCATTTTTCACTAAAATGTTTATTTCTTACTAAGACAATCTCAAAGATACATGTAAAAGAACAAGGCATCTTTTCCAACCCATTGTTGGTGATGCATTTCCGATGCACCTTTTTGTTTTGTTTAATTATGCTCACCCATATAAATACCTAGATAGCACTTCAGTTACTTGACTTCATTAGAGGCTAGCTGGTCTTCTGGATCAAGCTGCAGGAACATTAGACCCAAGGTGAATTCTGAAACAACTGTGTCACATTGAAACTAAAGCTTCATTGATTGGTATCTGCCAACTACAAGGTGAGAGGTCTCCTGGGGGCCTCGCGAATGGACTCTGCATCCTGGCTCCTATTTCGTCTTGACAGCAGCATAAGAACATTGCACTCGAGCATGTTTTACTGTATGAGAAATTTGAGTAAGCACAAAGAAAAAGCCACTGAAAACATTATACTTTACTACTACAGTAGCAAAATAAGTTTAGGGAAGACCTCGAAAGGTCTGTGGAAAGGAGCAAAGAGAGCATCAATTCTTCTCTGTGCCTTCTTATGCTAGATTTAATACGTGGTCATGTATAATCAGAAAGCTAAAGACACTGCATTTATTTAGAAACCTAAAATGCTACTCTGTGGTGAGCAAGTGACCCATCATCAAATGAATTTAAAAATTTCAAAGAGAAATATTAAAAGGCTATTGACAAATTTCTACCTATTTTATGGTGGAAAAGACCCTCCATCCAAAACAGAAAATATAAAGCCATATGGAATGTGGCTCAGAGGATGCAGAAATGAGAACTCAGAGGTAAGGTCACCAACCTTGTAGTATATTTTGGAGAGAGAGGGGACAGAGAAAGTTTCCAAGATGTCTCCACATAGAAGCTGACACTCTGGGTTAACTCAGATCTCAGCAAACAATAAAAGATTAGTTTTTACATGGACTGGGAGTCTAATTAGCAACTGAAAATTGGAAAATAAAAATAGATAAGGAAATGGATTGATACATGCATTGGGAGTTTTCAGATTGTCTTCTAAATGTGTTTTAAATATTACCTAAACAGTGAATCTGAATTGATTCATGGTCAGGGTTGATGTCAGGAGAGTAAGCAAATTTCCTGGTTGTGTGACTGTGTGTGATTCTGAAAGCACCCCTTCCCCCACGCTTTGGTCTTCCTCAACTATGCAATAAGGAGAATGATCAATCTCACCTATCTCAGATGGGTACAATGAACAGGACTCCGGCCTAATAATTAACTAGGCTTTCTGGGGGAATGTTTCTGTATAAATGCAAGCACGAATGCAGAAGCCAGTAATAAACCATAGGTTACTTAACACCACATTTAGTATTTAATCCACAATATTATTATTTTAAAAATATCTCTGAAAGTAATTGCTCTGAGTTCTCATTTCTGCATCTTCTGACCTACATTCCATATGGCTCTATATTTTCTGTTTTGCATGAAGGGTATTTTCCATTATAAAACAGATAGAAATTTGTCAATAGTCTTTTTTTCTCTTTGAAATTTTTAAGATGGTTTGATGACAGGTCACTTGCTCACCACAGAGCAGCATTTTAGGTTTCTAAATAAATGCAGTATCTTTAGCTTTCTGATTATATATGACCATGTATTAAATCTAGCATCAGGCTTCATACTAAGCAACTAGCACACCTGATTGGCAGCAATAGAACGCATCTATTAGCAGGATTATAATCTCTGGCTTGCTCGCTACACTAATGTCTGACATAATATAAAAGTAAGTAGGCAGAAATTATAAACAATGAAAACATCTTATTTTATAATATATATTACATACTACTTTTATACTCACAGTAGGAATGTTGATCCCTTGAAGACAGCTGGTATTTTATTACACTTTCTAATTTTTAAGGGTTTGATAACTGATGGAAACATTTTCTAAATCATAAGTATGAGTAAAAACAGTACACAGGAAACCCTCTTGGTGGAGCTTTGCTCAGCATTTTGCTCAGCTATGTAGAGCATGAGAATGCCTGTCTGGCTTTTACTAGAGAGTAACGTGGAAGATACAGCTGAAAAAGTAGGAAACAATAGTGAGAAAGAGCAGAAAGACTGTTGAATCAATTTCCAAAATAGGAAACATGACTATAGAGGCTTCTGAGTCACAGCAAGCAGACAAAACTTCTGCACAAAATTCAGTAGAACTGGATGCCATTTGAACCTAGAAAAGTCCTATCATGGTGGTGCACACTTGTAATTCCAGCACTTACAAGGCTGAGGCAGGAAGACTGCTGTGATTTCAAGGTCAGCCTAGGCTACATAGTAAATTCAAGGCCAGCCTAAAATATATATAGTGAGATCCTGTTTCAAGAAACAAAAACAACTAAAAAAATCCTATCAATGTGGCATACGATCAACAAGTAAGTACCTAATTGCAATGAATTCCTAAATACCACAGCCACAAATCAGTAGTCTTCACGGGTAAAACCAGAAAAAATATTAACATTTCTGATGGTCTTTCCTGGTACAAGCAAGCATACATAACAACAAATCCCCAATTTTTTAAGATCCACATGTAAATGGAAATAAAATCATTAGCAAGAAAGGAATGATCATCTGATTTTTCGAGTCAAAAAGTGGCCTGGCCCAGAGATTTAGTTCAGGGGCCAAAGATGTAGCTCAGTGATTCTAGTGCCTGCCTAGTAAGCACAAAGTCCCTGGTTTGATCCCCAGTAAACACATACAACAATACAGGGCATGTTGACTCACTTCCACCAACAGTCAATACCACATACCACAGTGCCAGGCAAGGTGGCTCATGCATGTAATCCCAGCACTCTGGAGGCAGAGGCAGGAGGATTGCTTACTTTAAACCCTGCATGGGGTACATAGTGAGCTCAGGGCCAGCCTGAACCACAGAGTGAGACACTGTCTAAAAATAATAATAATAATTAATTAAAAATTTTCAAGAACTATGGCAGGTGAAAAAACATTCTGATAAGCACAGAACACTAATCAACTTTTAAAATAATGAAAAGTCTTTAGTAGTAAAATAATCTATAGTCTGTCATTTTGGAGAAGATAAAAACTATTGCAAATGACCACCAGTCCTATGTCTGTTTCAATTGTGACAGTCCTTACTACGTCTGATTATACATGGAAACTCACATTACATTACTCATAGATTTAGTAGTTTAAAACAATGAATTTTATTGTATTTCATAATTTTATGAGTTCAGTGTATGTAAATAAGCCACTCTGGATGGATTTCTGAGGTATTTGCAGTCATGGTAGATAGAGATGAGGGCTGAACAGAACCAGAAGTTCCATATGACAGCTCCGTCAGGTGTTCAAAGAGAACATCCGGGAACTGCCTTGGCCCGGGCAACTCTCCACCACTCCCCTGTCCCCTTCCATGCTCCCTTCCTCCTTCCCTGTCTTTCTTCCCTTCTGTCCCCATGGATGCCCTCCACATCCATATTCTTCAAATACAGAGGTGGATTTCTTAAGCAGGAGGTAGCTCTCCCCAAAGCACATGTTTCAAGAAGACATGACAGAGACACGTCCTCTTGTGACCCAGATTAAGAGCTTGTATGTTGACACTTCCATGGCATCATATGGGTCACACAGCAAGCCCGTGTGCTGCACTGGAAAACCCCACAGAGACGACACTATCAAGAGGCCTGGTGCACTGGAAGGTTATGCATAAAGACCAGTCATCCCAGACACTAACCAGAAACAGTTTCGATGAAGTCCTGTATTACTTTTGTCATCAGTGGTAGTGTTATAACTATTAACTTGTGCTGTCAGAGTTATTATTTAAAAAAAATAAATTGGCTTCCCAATTAAAGATTTTACACTCTCATAATTAGTAACTAGGGAAAAGGAGAACAAGGAAAGTAGTTAATTTTGAGAGCACCGCTAAGCCAATTTTGTCAATGATTTATGCTGTAATTGTAGATAACTGAAAATTTGGAACCCATGGTTCTATTATTGGTGTGTAATGTGGTTATTACTTTCATGTACAAAGAAATACTAACAATTATACTCAGGAGAAAAAAATCCAAAGTTATATTTAAGCAAAATTTAATTTTAAAATATTTAGTATCTGGTTTTTTTTTTTTCCTTTTTTTTTTTTTTTGTAGATCAGGCTGGCCCTGAGCTCACTATGTAGCCCAGGCAAGCCTCAAATTCAGCAATCTGCCTGTCTCTACCTCCCGAGTGCTGGGATTACAAGTGTGAGCCACCACGACCCGGACTGTGGTATGTGGTATTGATGGCTGGTGGGCATGAGTCTCCACACCCAGCATTGTATTTGGTTACCGGGGATTGAACTCAGGACCTTGCACTTGCGAGGCAGGCGCTGGAACCACTGAGCTAACCCTCCGGCCCAGTATCAGGTTTATTTTTAAGGAAGCATGAGAAGACTGTTGAAGTCAGTTATGAAAAAATGTCTTTAAATACAGGATACAGGATTCAGTGGATATCTTTAGAGAAAAAGATGGAAAGCTTTCTAGCTTGGCACATACAAAGAATGTAGATTATAGTCCTAATGCGAAAGTTAAATCAAACAGGACTTACTCTCCAGTCAAAGTAAACTAATTTATGCCAGTGTAACATAGCCACTAGAAACATCATTAGAGATGAAAAACAATGAATTAATATTTGTCAAGTTTTGAACAAAAGGTAATATTAACTTTTTAAAGTGTTATTTTAGTTTATTTTTAATTGATTTTATTGATACATTGTCCACATCCAGTACGATCCTATTTAACACTGAGGACTTGTACCTGGACATACACATCTTGATTCTCCTTTTCCCGCTTTCCCCTACCCATCACCCCCTATATACACAAGCTTTGTTTCCCTTTTTTCAACCATCAACTCTTTTCTTTCCCTTTTTTACTTTCCCCTGCCCTCTCTTTCCCTTTTCTTTTTGCATGTTTTCTTCCTATTTCACATTACCTATCATACATTTTGGCATTCATTTATGCCTATGGTTTTTCATACCAAAGAAAAGATAAGGAAAAAAGTATGAGGGGTGAGGAGAAGGGGGAGGGGAAATAAGTAAAGATGTGCCAGGAAGGGAAGAGGAGAGGAAGGGATTTTTAAAAATGGTCTGTACATATAATCCTTTTCCCTGGGTAACTGTAAACTGCATGAATTGCAAACATGTACTAATACATTTTTTAAAAGATCAACATATGATGTAAACCAAAATGTCAACTCAACTTTCTGTCTAGGACCACTTTCTAAACAACAGCCTAAGGAAAGAGTCCAATCAAGACAAAAGTACCGAGGAAGAGAGAGCTCTAGTTTCCAAAGAAGTCATTCTGGAAATCTGCATTGTGTCTTCACCAGTCTTTGATTCATTATAAAGCTGTTGGGATGACATTCTGGGTATGCTGGCGAGCTGTGAACTCAGTAGAGAGTCTGTATGTCCCCGCAGGTCAGAAACCTGAGGGAGGAGTATGAGCTCAGTCCAGAAGTTCAAGGCCAGCTTCGGCAACATAATGAGATTCTGGCTTTTAAAATGTAAGATGCCAGGCCGGAGGGTTAGCTCAGTGGTTCCGGCGCCTGCCTCGCAAGCGCAAGGTCCTGAGTTCGAGCCCCGGTTACCACATACAATGCTGGGCATGGAGACTCACACCCACCAGCCATCAATACCACATACCACACTGCCAGGTGTGGTGGCTCACCCCTGTCGTTCCAGCACTCGGGAGGCAGAGACAGGAGGATTGCTGAGTTCCAGGCTTGCCTGGATTACATAGTGAGCTCAGAGCCAGCCTGAACTAAAAAGTGAGACCCTGTCTCAAAAAAAAAAAATGTATGATGCCTTTTAAAAAATGTATTAATGTTGGATGGCCCAACATTAAATTGGAGATGGTAGGAGAAAACCTCATTAAAG